>WWPN01000007.1:0-20674 GCA_013177575.1 Candida sojae | reverse complement strand
AACAACTGAAATAATAGTTGGAAGCAAATGGAGACCAGCTCCCAAAGGTGATTTTCCTTGAATAATTTGGAAATAATAGACCCATATAACATCAGCATAATAAAAGCAGAAAACATACCAGCAAGTTGCAAAGTAGAAGCAATAATTTGTGGAACTCTGACAACTTCAGTACCAATAATCTGATTCTTGAAAATTTGAAATTCCATACACAAAAGGCAATTATCAACAATGGGCCAAGAATAAAACAAGAAATAACTGCAGCTGAATCCCAAGGAAATGTATCTGCTCCAAATGTAAGAGCTAACAAGAAAACAACACTTCCTGATATAAGTAAAAAAGTTCCAAAGTAATCAAATCGCTTCAATTCATGTTTGATATCAACTTTTGGTCGTGGAGGACGAAATGTTCGTAAAAATACAATTAGAGCAACTCCGCCAATTGGTAAATTTATATAGAATGCCCATCTCCATGAAACATCAGAAGTAAGGGCACCACCAATTAATGGACCTAAAACAGATGCAATAGCAAAAGTTACCCCAAAAATACTCAATGCAATTGGTCGTTTGTTAATTGGAACAACTTCTGATGCAATGACAAATACACCACTATTAATACCAGCACCACCAACACCAGCAAGAACTCTTCCTCCAATCAAAACATCCATACTATTTGAAAGTGCACACATCAATGATCCAGCTTCAAATAAAACAATTGATGCAGTCATAGCCCATTTTCGACCAACTATAATAGATAATTTACCAAATGGTTGAATAAATACTGCCATTGCCAACAAAAACCCACTTGAAAGCCATCCAATTTGAGCAAAAGAATTAAATTTAGTTCCCACAGTAGTCAATATAGTAACAACAATAGTTTGATCCAAGGCAAAAATAAATAATACCAAAAACAAGGATACAAAACAAAATATCAATCGAGGTCCATGTAAATAATGTTCTTCTCTTCTAGTTCCATCACCTGCATCAGATTCTTTAAATTTTTTATTGTCTTGATTAGTTTCTTGTCTCTCGAGATTCTCTTGTGGTTCCAGATCCAGATTCTGGGTTATAATTGCATCTGGAATTGAAGCTGAAACTGAAGCTGAAGCTGGTTCGGTTGATTGAGTTAGCACTGGTCTATTTGACTCAGTTAGTATTGGTTTGATATTAGACATGTTGATTAATTTTGATTAATTGTAGAAAATTTTGAAAGATCAAAACTAATCAAGAAACATCAAAGAAAATTTACAATTCCAACGATGGAAATAATTCCCGGTTTAAATACTAACATCCGGTCATGCTGCAAGTTAACAATGATCGTATTATATTTGTAGATCTGTCGTGTGGTGTAAAAAAAAAAATTCTCCTTTTCCAATAACTGTACATGACATTCTATTGTTAAATATCTCTATACTGAATCTTTTGAATGTCACTATTAAGGTAGCCTATACCCCCCCAGGTATTTGATATAACTAAGTGGTTGTTTTTCTGTTAAGGAGGGGAGATTGTAAAATTGAATGTCACAGATTTTGGTTTGTTGCTAAAGTACCCTGATTTTAAAACAAACGGCTGAAAATAAATAAACTCCGTGTGGGCACGGAGTTGACACGGAGTTGACTTAAAATTGCATCCAAGAGGTTAATTACGTTTAAAATATTACACGGAAATACGCGTGGCATGTAGATATACTATCATGTAAGATGAATATCTATATTCCTTTTGTCTGTTTGAATATGGTGTTATGGTAATCGAGTTAGTTTTAAAGAATACATTGGTTTGTTAATTCCATGTATGGCGTTAATCTAAATCCGCATTATTTTGTTTTATCAGCAGACAGACTCATGTTGTTACAGAACATACACTACTTATTAGACACATCTACGAAATACAATTGTTTATTAATGATTATAACTTTGACTTATTAGATCCGGCTGATCTAGATTCTATTATTTGTTTAACTGTAGAAACGACCATACTTTCTAACGATTCAAATTCCCAAGGTAAAAGTTTCTTAGTGGCACTGTTACTAACTTTAGCCAACTTCTTAAATCCTTCTTGTTCAGTTCCTGGATTTCCTTTTGGTAAGTTTAATTCTGGGAAATTTTTATTAACAATATCCAATAATAATTGTGTTGTAAAATATCCATTTGTCATTAACAAACGTTTACTGACTAATGCATCAGTTTCAATAGCATATACTTGAACTTTAGCAATGTCATTAATAGATATAAACCCACCAGCAAGGTTATCAATTGTTGAGTCATGATTTAATTTAAGTACATCATCAATGAGTTCATTTGAACTATTGAATCTTTTTGGATCAAAATCATATGCTTTAGGACCAAATACCCAAGATGGATTGATCAGTACTAAATCAAATTGTGGTCTACTACTATAAATAAATTCCCAAGCAGCTTTTTCAGCAAATGCTTTCGATGCATAATAAGCAGTGACATTGTCCTTTAAAGCATCTTCATATTTTGTATTGTTCCAACTACCTTCATTGAAAGACAATTTCGGGTTTGTTTCATCTCCATTAGAATACATAGCAGCATCTGAGGATGTAAGAACAACACGTTTTAAACTAGGACAATATTTAGCAGCTGCTCTTAAGATGTTTTCAGTTCCTTTGATTGCTGGTTGAAGAATAACATTTTCAGGGTCGTCCGTTTCGAATGTTAATGGAGAAGCAGCATGAAATAAATATTTAATATCATTATGCTTTGCCAAAACTTCATCAAATGCATTTGGAGAAGAAAGTTCTTTAACTATTTCATAGGTGAATTTATCTGTTGGTAACATCATTGATTTCATTTGTTCACCTTTAGAAACTGATCGCACAGTTCCCACAACTTCATATCCTTTGGCTAATAAAAGTTTGATGATATGTTGAGCAATAAATCCAGTAGCTCCTGTAATGAATACTTTGTCATTGTTAATACGGTTAAGTCATGGAAGTTCAGTTTTTTTTTTTTGTACGATAGGGTCAATTAGTCCATATTTAATACCTCGACGAGTTGGATAGTTTTTTTTTTTTGCTGGAATGGATCGACTTACCTAATTCGGAAAAATATCCACCACCACTGTATCAATTATCGTGGGCGCATCTGCGCTTGGTCTCGATTAGATTATCACTCGGTTATTTATTCTAAATAAAGTAATATAAATTAAAACAACACAAACTAAGATACATAATTCATGGTTTTTGAAGTGTGAGCAAATAAAGAAATCCGTTCCTCAACAACATCTCTATGATTTTTGGAAGTTTTTTCCTTGGATTATGAATACACTGATTCCAGCAGTTCCAGATTGGAATTTCTGACTTCATCAGTTAATTCAATAATTTCATCTTTAGATGTATTGTTGATAATTGATTTTTCTTGATCTTTAGGATTTGAATTTATTTCAACTTCTTTGGGTAAGATCTCATTGGTAACAAAGAGACTAGCGATACAAGAAATAGCCACAAACCCAATTGCAGTATAAAATACATTCCTAATAGCGTGCATTATTTGTATTTTCACGAAATGTTGAGTCTCTGAACTTAAAGACTTTAAAGTATCTGATGACCCGACTAAGTTATGGATATTAAGTTTCTGTAATTCCGACAAAATCGTAGGATCGGTGGTTTTCTTTACTGCATCTTTAAACCCGTTATTCAATGACACGTAATAAACAGCATCTCCTAAAATAGCCCCAAATGCAGACAGTATTGATCTCAGAAAATTAATTAACACGGTGGTATTGATCATACCTGATGGTGATTTTGGAGCTTTAACTTGAGCAGTTAATAATGATGGTGGCATTACTAAACCAGTCAGTACACCCATAAGAATCAAAACCCAACTTGTTGACTGAAAGGGAATCAACATCAAGTAATGTCAACAATACACAACCCACTACACCAACGACCCCAGCAAGAACGATAAATGGCTTCAAGTATTTGAATTTTGTGTCATCACCGCAGTAAATAATATCGAAGTTGCAACCGAGATTACTAATGGAAGTAAATGAAAACCAGCACCTAAAGGACTTGACCCTTTGATAATCTGAAAATATATTGAACCAAAATCATTGTCATGATATAAGCAGAAAATATTCCAGAAAGTGATAGAATAGAAGCAATAACTTGCGGGACTTTGACTACTTCAGTAGCAATAATTTGATTTTTTGAAAAACCAAAATTCCAAATGCAGAAAACAATTAACAATACTGGACCAATAACAAAACAAGATATAACAGCTGATGAATCCCAAGCAAAATCAGAAGAACCAAATGTAAGAGCTAACAAAAAAATAACCCAACCACTAATCAACAAAAAAGTACCAAAATAATCAAATTTTAATAATTCTTGCTTAATATTAACTTTTGGTCTTGGTGGATTAAATGTTAAAATGAAAATAACCAAAGATATTCCGCCAATTGGTAAATTTAAATAAAATGCCCATCTCCATGTAACATTTGATGTGAAAGCACCACCAATAATTGGACCTAAAACAGAAGCAATTGCAAATACTATTCCCAAGAGACTTAATGCCATGGGACGCTTGTTAATAGGAATGACTTCAGACACAATAACAAACACACCACTATTGATACCAGCACCACCAACACCAGCCATTACTCTACCACCAATTAAAACATTCATGCTATTTGCAAGAGCACACATCAATGATCCACCTTGGAAAATAATTATAGCAACTATCATTGTCCATTTTCGACCAAGGATAATAGATAATTTACCAAATGGTTGGATAAATACTGCCATACCTAACATAAATGCACTGGAAAGCCAACCAACTTTATTAAATGAATCGAATTTGGTTGCAACAGTAGTCAATATAGTAGCAATAATAGTTTGATCTAATGAGAAAAGAAACAATGCACTTGATAAAGCAAATAAGCAAAGAACTAATTTGACACCATGCAAATAATGATCTTCTTTAGAAGTACCATCACCAGCATCAGACTCTTTAAATATGTGAATATTTTCTATTGAACATTGTTGTTCAAGATTATTTTCTTCTTTTTGGACAGAAGATATTTCAACAGAAGTTATTTCTTTTATCATAGATAATGAATTGTCAGAAGTATCTTTGTTCATTGTTGTCAATGTTGCCAAAAATTGTATAGAGCTAAATATCAAAATTCAAGATGTTTTTTTTAAAAAAAAAGAAATATTAAGGAAAGCTTCTCTGCAAAGAGAATTGTGGTTACTATATATTGTAGAAAATTTTAAGGAAATCATTGGTAATCCACATATGTTTCTGGTGCTTAGAAGATCAAACTCAAAAGCAAACTACTTGGGAGGGGACCTCTGTATCAATTGATGGTGGCTTTAAATCCAGAAACAGTCGGTACAAAATGCCGTGAAAAAAATAATTCATCGTTGCACACCTAATTAATATTTATCAAATACCGTTTTAATTGACTTGCTTATACTTACGAACTTTTTTTGCATTAGCGCTACCATTGGTTAGATCCAAGAACAATTAAAAAAACTCACTTTTTCTAGAAGCCACAAAACACGAGTGAAATGTTTATTATCTTGGACGACACAAAACCTAAATCATCATTATCTAAGCCATTTTTTACTATGTAATTTGTAATGATCAGCTTGATAACTTTGGAGGTTATCATTTCTTGGATGTCTTGAATTATCAATACCTTTCTGACATAGTAGATAGCTTAATTAAATGAATCACTAGATAACAAATCAATGAAAGCTCGTATACGATATTTTTGAAACGTTCTTAATGATATTTACTAATTATGCAGGGAATTTTGACAAACTTAACCTGGGATATTTAAACAATAGTTGAGAATTATTGCTATTATATAATCCACATGCATGTGTTATTTTTATTTTTCACCCTGGATTTAAGTTTTACTTAAATTATTGGACGGATTTAATTGTTTTAGTTATCCGAAAAAGTATATTAAGGTATAATAAATTACCTACAATATGTTCAGATATGCAATACAAGCTATAACTTTATGTTTTCACAAGAATGCATTGTTTAATGGAACGGGTTTTCTGAATTGATTTTATATTTTCTTTTTTTTTTGCATTTTATCTTTGATTTTGAATCCCAGAGATGTGCCAATTCCTATTGTGGAGATAATTTATTCAATTTTTTTTTAGTTTATCTCCAATTTTGCTATCAGGTTTCTATTACCTGTATGGTCTTTGCAATTAGTAAATGGTTCAGGGATTCGTATGTCTATCATTAGGGCTTTCAAAATGACCACTAATATTTATTTGGTCCTTGAAATAGTAACATATGGGTACGACTTGATTATGAAATCATAATTAGCAAAGTTAAATATTAAGCTACAATCATCGAAACTTAATAAGCTATAAAGTGGCTTCTTCTAACCTAAAATCCACAAAATCAAATTTCAATTGTATATATATGATATTGTCAAAAGAAATTCTTTTTGTTTCTTTTAATCAAAGCAAGAATGAAATCATGGTTACTGTTTTGGATTGATTTGGGGATTGCCTAAGAAGTGAACAGAAATGAGCCCAATGTTATATGTGATTTTCCTGTGTATTACTACTGAAGATATCATTCAAGTCGGATATCTTTCACCGCAGCTCGTACTTGTTCTAATTATATCGTGGGTTACTAGTTCATCGATAATGCTTCTAATAAAGTAAATTATTTGAGCACTGGAATTGTGAGAAACGTTATGTAATATGCTTTTCATTGTATAAATTTTTGTAGCTCTTCCAGAGTCGTTATGAAGCAAACTTGCTTGATTTACGAATTCTTTTAAATTTAGAAAACTAATATGATTATTCGGAATAGTTTAAATACCGCAATGCGTAATGCATGTATAATCCTCAGATTACTACACTGCGACTATGAGGAAAAGTTGACCTTTCGGAAATAATGTATGATTCGGATTGCAACTGGATAAATTGTCACCAAATGAAACCAGGTCAAATTTTAAAGTTTCTAATAGTTTACACACTGTTGATATAGCAACGACAATACAGGCTTTTTTATTTTTTACTCATACTATTCCTAATAAATTGTTCATATTAGTGTGACAAGGTTCTTTCATACTAAGAAATTTTACTATTTCATTCTAATAGAAATAAAAGATTTATACCATGGGAAAGAAAGTGTTCATACTACGAGATACTAGTTATTTCATACCATATACCATACATTTTTAGTATGAATTAAAATGGTCACGTTAGTTCGAACATTTAATGGGCACTACTATGACAATTATGTTAGCGTTTGAGAATTTATCCGCACGATAATTCTCAAACCAGTGTTATTTAGAGGAGAATGAACATCTCATTAGTGAAAAGTTTTTCTTGAATTGCTCCTGGCGGAACTATACACCTAAACTACCATTTATTTCATCTCTTCCCTAGTATATACATCATTTTATCTACTATTATACTAGTTTTCATATAATCTTATATAGATAATTAAAATCATAATTTCATATTGAACTAACTAGATCATAGACAAGTTATCCTTCAGTTATTGATGACCTAATAGCTTTGTGGCATAGGTCTATAAGTTCTCAAATTATTGTTCGCCTTAGTATGAATATATCTCTATAAAAAGTACGAATAATTCTGTTACACTTGTGTGAATATTTCTGTCCATTGGGACGGAAAAAATAAACGGACTGTACATTATCTTCAACCAATAGGGACTAATGACCTACCCATGTTCAAACGTACCAGTCCTCCCCTTATACTCTAGGACATGGGATGCAACACCTGATAGTAGTCGTGCTATTACAGATAACAATATTTCAAATATACATGACTTGTTTAACTGCATGCGATATTATTATTTTTTTTTTTGATTCTTGCCTAATGGCTTAGAATCTGACTGGTATCGTAAATCTCATCGAAAATCCAGGGCTTGGTATTGCATGATTTGAGACACTTCTTAAGTGGGATTTGCAACTTTTGGAAATGTCATCATGATTGTTATATAACCAGGATAACTACGGTCAGCTGTTAGATGAATAAATAATCTTGAATGATCACATTCTTTCGTTAAAAATATCAATGCTATTATAACTAATTTATTATCTAGAAATGGTAAAAAAGAAAACGTCGTTAGGGTTTTATAGGGAACTTTCTCTCCCACACCCCTAAAAAAAAAAAAATGCTTAAGTAATAAGCTTCTAATTATATGAATCACCAATCTCGTAATTGGGTTTATTCTATATTTCAAGCTGAATTGTAACGCCATTTATTATTTTACTAGAGAAATTAATTAACGATACTCACTACATCTCAGATGACCAGTCATGACAATAATTGCCTGAAAATGTCATTGGTAATCCTTAAATTTTTAACTATATAATATTCTTAAACACGTGAATGATAATATATAATTACCTTGATTTATATCTCTCTGGGTATTCTTGTTGAATATCATATTCTAATATAATTTATCAATCAAACTAGTAACAAAATTTTAAAACCCTTAAATGAAATTTTTTGCAATTCTATTACTTTTAACCTATGCTTCTGCCTCTGGTTCTGATTCTGGTTTCAATTCTAGTTCTGATAATTCATTGGGTGTTCCTAAAAAAAGAGCTTCAACTTGTAGGATAGGTTCATGTACTGATTCTGTTAATTACTTTTTTGTTAATTGTGCAGTTGATACTATAATAAAAACCTTGCATGTTTTTGTAACTTGCCAGCATCATATTATCATGATGCTTTTAATTGTATTGCAGCTTGTGGTGGAGATGATACATTCGACTCCGTACAGGAGTATTATAATTACTATTGTAAATCAGAGAATACAAATCCAGGTGGTTCAGATGATTCGGATGGTTCAAATGGTTCAGATGGTTCAGATGGTTCAGATGGTTCAGATGGTTCAGATGGTTCAGATGGTTCAGATGGTTCAGATGGTTCAGATGGTTCAGATGATGCGAGCGATCTAATCAACGGTGCTTCCTCTGGTCAATTTATTTCTTTAATTGTTTACTTGTTCCTTTGTTGATTTAAATCCAAAATAAAGCACCAACCAGGTATTGGTCCTTCGATTCTTTCGTTGAGATTGTTGTCATGAAACGATGTTTCTTTTTGTTGTTGTGGTTTATCTTTTTAATATTTCAACGTTTTATGTAAACTACACATACTTTGTTTATTAAATATACTTTTTTATACAATCCCAACATATCTACACCGGTGATAATACGACAATTAGTGGTATACCAATTAAATCATATAACTGGGTCATTTTCTTTTGGAAATGTTAAAGAAGTTAAATTTGTTTCAACATTAAAATATAATGATATGTATAATCACAAGACTTGTATCATTTGACCTGCCCGCCGCTTAGCTTCTGAAATCAGTCTCATTTATAAATTTACCTTTATGTAACAGTACCTAAATTATATATATATATATATTCGGAGGTTGTTGGATCTGATACACTCCACTGTGTCTAACTATAATGATGTATCTCCAGGGATACTATTGCACTGCAAAAAAAAAGCTAGTTAATTCACCTGTAGAAATTATTATTTCCACATACGCTGCCAACCACAAGTCATTTGGTACTAGCGATCTTACCTTGTTGAATTGACCTTGACTTACTTAGCTATTACAATTCCATCAAAGCATCTTTTGGTACCTTTTCCACCAGCCCATTGTCTGCTTCTAATGTCATTTGAATTGTGTTCCAATGTTGAAGTCACAAACAATTCACAACCTCAGCAACATTATTTGCTGAATACTGTTAGATATATCGAATAAATCTCACTAATGCTACCACATAAATCAAGCTCTAGTATCTTTTAGTACGATATCTAATGTCTATTTCCATTTTTCAACTATATCGTTTTTGCTCACGAGTTTCTCCTCTTTACTACTACAAAATTATCTTTTTTTTAGTACAATTCGGACTTACTCATCACATACTTTAAATCCATGCAAAATAAAAAAAGGCAATGTGGATTAGTTGATGGGTATTCAGTTGGATATAACCATTGATCACCGTTATATTCTATACTATCGGGACAGGATAAAGTTCTTGACCTGTCCCAATAGTTTTTGTTGTATAATAGAGAACAATTTATGGGTCAGAGTGCTACGCTGTCCCCCAAATATGGGAGGAGATACGTTGCAGAACCTGCCGAGCACCCTACAAATTTGGCCAGCGTTGGGCTAATCCTAGGATCTAGTTTCTTGTGCCCAGGGCGACTTAGGGCTCAAATAGCTTAGCACCTGGCTAATACAGGTGAGAATAAACCAAATATAGTCTGGCAGAAGGTATGCACACAATATGGCCCAAACTAGAATTAATGTTGGCGCGACAAGAATAAGAGTAGGTCTCAGACAAGACCTAGACACCTCTAACTGTCACCAAATAAGTCGGCAGAGAAGATTGACTGTATCCAGACTAGTCCCCAGACAAGGTTGAATCGTCCACGGCCAATATTAATTTATTCACGGCCAATATTATTTCGTCCACAGCCAATATTAATTCATTCACGGTAAGAATAATAGTTGGCCGCAGCAAGAATCGACATTGTTGAACAGTTGTAAGGAAAATGTACAAAATGTAACTAATAGCGGTGCGCTCAAATAGCGTGGCGCTCAAACACGGTAGGGGCAGCGGAGAGATCGCACTGCAGGGAAAAAGCCCACCTTTTCTAAGGTGGTTCGTGAATCTTGAAACAGGTCATCATTCAAAACCAGTTTACACATGCTGCTCCCAAACCAAAAACCTAGCTACATTTCCAATAGCTCGTTTTATAGGAAGAAAATTTATATTTATTCCTTCGGTATTGAACATATTACAGAGTTACGTTCTGGTCATTATGCAATTTAGTTTAGATCATTGCCAGAGACAGGGAAGGGTTAAGTGCGAAGATAATACAGTCCTCAGTAGTCATGTGCAAACATTATTTTATTTCATTTTGTATCTAATTTCGGAGATTGCTCCACATAAAAAGAAATTAAGTTAACCCCCTTAAATCTTGATTTCAACCACAAATCAGTTTATTATTTTTCCAAAAAAAAATTAAAAAAAAATGAAAAACTGTACTTAAACATGGCTAAATTTAATGACTTGCCTGACGAGATTATTGAGATAATTATTTATTACCTTCCCAGTGATGTTTTAGAACTGCTTCTTTCGATCGCAGGAATTAGAATGCATGCACAACGTGCATTGTACGCAACTATTGTAATCGGCGACAATAGGAAGAATTCTATTCCTACAAGAAAACCATTTGACCCAGAACCAAAACGCTTAAGATCACCTTCTGAATTATTGGATTTCATTGGTTCGAATAGACACATCACCCCCAGAAGATTATTGTTTGATGACCCAATGGATGCAATTGCTCTTG
The DNA here is from genome assembly GCA_013177575.1 of Candida sojae. Classification (NCBI taxonomy): domain Eukaryota; kingdom Fungi; phylum Ascomycota; class Pichiomycetes; order Serinales; family Debaryomycetaceae; genus Candida; species Candida sojae. The sequence goes on along the minus strand of WWPN01000007.1, from coordinate 9,317 downwards.
CTCAACAATATCCTCATATTTTAACAAATGTGAAAGTTGAACTTTCTTTTTGGTTTAGTGAATCTTTTTGGTTTCCAGAGTGGAAATTCTCCCAAGAATATAGAAAGTCTCCGTTTAAGGTTGATTCCATTATTACTCCAATTTATAGTGATATTGACGAGTATCTCGATTTAGAGTTAACTAAAGATGTAAAATCGTTTGCGTTTATGACTTACACCACTATTGATTTAAAGAGATTTTCCAATGTATTATTTCCTAATTTAACTAGTCTTTTAATTCGTCAACATTTGGATCCTAGTGATCTTAAAAACCTTCCAAAGTATTTAAAGAAATTAGATTGTGACATTAAACTTTCTGGGATGGAAAACGGCACGGATATAGTTCTACCTTTGAATTTACCAGAATCATTAACAGAGTTAGCTATGTCTATTGATGGAAGTGGTGAAAGTACTATACTTGATCTTTCACACTTGCCTATTCTTAATATATTATCAATATCTGGAATCGCATGGGATGCCGATACACCTTCAAACTTGGTAAGTAAATGGAAATTCCCTTCTCGTTTGAAATTTTTGAAAGTTGAATGGCTAGAAATGATTGTTGAAAAATTATCTTTAACATGTCCTGACTTAGTGAAGCTAACAATAGAAAATACTCTTGAATTGGCTGAAGATCGATTAAACAATCATTTAGACATTCCATCTAAAGTGGAGCTGTTGGAAATACCTTCTTGTCTTGTGAGTTGTGACAATACCAAATTATCCAAGAACCCTAACCATAAACCAGATTTAAAGTTTCCAACAGCGTTGCGTAATTTGAAATTGTTGGGTAATTTTCCTACTGGAAATACGGTGATCCTTGATTGTGAATCATGTAACCTAAATTCATTGCTTATCCATTGTATTCCAAACTTACTAGTTTTGGGAAATTTACTGTGTTTGACTTCATTGACATTAAATGCTTCCCCGGTGATTAATTATAATAATTTGCAATATCTAGAAAGTCTAAATGAACTAGTCATTCGAAAAGGTCTTAAGATAAGCGAATTTTTCTATAAATTACCCGATTCATTACTAAAGTTGGCCATATCTGAAAGTGGTGTAATTAAAGCACATATCCGGGCACCAAGACTCGTAGCCTTAAAGCTAAAAGCAATGATTTTCAAGTTCTCAATGAACATACCCTAACATTACCACTGGGGCTACAGGTATTTGATCTTTCTGGAAATAGAATTTCCGAAATATCTTTAAGGTTTCCAAGCACATTAAAAGATCTTAATCTTTCTGGAAATAGACTTACCAGTATCAATGGACTTCCAAATAATTTAAAAAAACTATATTGTATGAAAAATTTACTCGGGCAAAACATGGAAGTTTCGACATTTCCTACTGGAATGGAATTGCTTTCATTGGATTACAATCAAATTCATGATGACTGGCTCCGCATTCTGAATATTCTGAACTGTTCCAGTTTAAAGGAATTGAACTTACTGGAGAATAAGCTTTCTACAATTATTCCAAATTTTTTCCAATATCGTTGAAAACACTAAATATGTCTGATAATGCAATCACTTCGTTTGCTAGTTTGAAGAAATTGATTAATCTTGAAGAAATATATTTGATGCGGAATAAGTTACGTGGATCTTTTATACAATTCAGAGAAAGGACAAATTCGCTATTCAGCAATGCTATAAAATTGGTTGATCTCACAGGAATTCAATTGCAATCTTTGAAGTTCAAATCTTGCTAGATGAATTGTCCGAAAACCAAATTTTGAAAAATTAAACGTTGAATCTACTCTGAAACCAGAAAATGTATGTGATTCAGTATTCCATCCTAGAAACATTCGAAGGACAATTTAAGTTCTTGATGGATTACTGTATTCAAAATTGTACATATCGCGTGAGGTTGCAACCTCTAATACACGACCCCTTGAATTGGGGAACACTCTTCGTATTTGAGTTCTCTTTTTTTTTCATCAATAAACAAACTTTAAAAAAAAAAAAAATAAAAAATTAAACTAACCACGAATCCAGTTTGTTCTAGTACTTGTACAACAATCTATAAGTATGGATGGAGATCCCGATCAGACGTATGAAATAGTCTTTAATGATTTTATTCCGTTATCATTTAGAGTAACTTTTACTATCCAACTAGGGTTATTATTGTGGTTGTTATTAAACTTAATTTTGTTTAACTTCACCAAGATCAACTTATTGAATTTGTTAAACTTGTCCTTTAGTCCTCATAACTATACACAATTAGATGAATCATCGAACAATTTGTCAACTGGGGAATTTTCAACTACAATTCCTGCTGAATTTAATGAAAATCAAAGATTAATCAATGGAATATGGCGACTTTTTAAAGTTGTTGCAATTGTTAGTATTGTTTGTTGGATAAGTTATAGAATAATTGATGGCAATGACTGGTTGAATATCTTGTACTATAGTTTACCATTGGTTTCGTTGGTATTTACTGTATACAAGATGTTTTACAAATCGTCACAATCATCAGGGCAATATAGAGTTTTTACTACCATTAAAAGAATATTGCAGGGAAAGATCAATAGTATATCTATGAGAACAAATGATATCTTGATAAGTGATAGTTTAGTCTCATATTCAAAGGTTTTGAATGATTTAGGATTGGTATTCTGGAATTATTGGTTCAACACAGACGTCGCATATAATTATCAATTAGAATTTATGATTTTATGTATTCCTACATGTATCAGAATCAAACAATGTTGGTATGAATATAAATCAACAGGTCAGAGACAACACTTGCTAAATTTGATCAAATATTCTACAGGGTTTGGTCCATTGTTAGTCAATGTTCTTATAAAGAGGACCTTGTTGAAGGCTAGTGATGACGAGAAGTCAAGTGGTTCTTTATTGATTACATTGACCAAATTAAACAACTGGTGGTATTTAGCACTGGCATTAAACTCTACATATTCATTTATTTGGGATATCAAAATGGATTGGAATTTAGAATTATTCAATGGTTTATTTGAGTTGAAGAATCCACTCTACAAGTTTCATATACTTCGAAGTCAAATCACATTTCCTAGAATTTTTTACTATTTTGCAATAATTTTTGACTTTTTTTTGAGATTTATCTGGGTATTGAAATTCTTCATCATTAATGAAAAACTTCAAGCTGAGCATGTCAAGTTGATACATGTGTTCTCAACATTCTTATTTGGATATGATGCTTATTCATTTGGTTACGCGGTGCTTGAATTACTAGAAATTCATAGACGTTGGATTTGGTGTTTCTTAAAATTAGAGTCCGATTGGGTCAAATTAAGCAAACAACAAACCGAAGAAGTTGAATTGGAAGATATACTTCTCAAACAAGGATAGTTTAAATTTTACATACTCATAAATTAAACTAAACAAAAGACTTTATAGACATGAGTATGTATTAATAAATAAAATAAAAAAAAAAATAAATAAACTCTTAAAACTATCATATTTTATATTGAATAATTAATCGAATGTGACTTTATCACACCCTTATATTTCTCTTCTATTCTTTTTTTAATAATGACCTTTGTGATTTTCCACCCATTGATCAGCACTGTTTCTCCAAGCCAAATCTGACTTTGGACTGATTCTGCTCTCACTGGCCCATTTATTCTTGATTGGAGATTTTAATCCAAAGTATGTAACGGCAACTGATCCCATTACAAGCATAGCGGCAACACTTAATTTAGGAGCATGATGATGACCCATGATTTATAATTTGTTCTTGATTTTTCTTAGATAATGGATAAATGATTTTGTTGGTAATTTTTTTCTAGTCGAATTTGGTTGGTTGAAAAAAAAAATTAATCCAAGAAGAGAGAGAGAGTTGGTTAGTTTTCGTCTCTTGTACACTACTTGAATTTAGTAAATAAAATTAAAACATTTAACCATTGGGAAACAGATTTGGGGATAGTATGTTGAGGGTACTTACAGAACCGATGTATAGCAACTATATTTTTGAATATTGTTACAATTGATGTTACTAATGATCTTTATTACTTGTATGGTGTAGCTCTTTACTATTTACATGATGTAGCTTTTTACTATTTACATGATGTAGCTATTCAAATAAACATAGTATTGATCAAACATATTATATGTTTACAGGAGAACAGTCAAAAGGCAGTTTTGGTTAGTATCGGGATAATATGACCACTTTGAGTATACGGTAATGTATGTCAATTAAGTTCTAACAACCATTACATTATTCAATCACGCGTTATTATATAAGCAGTCTTTAACTTGAGAATGTTCTTTTTTTCATCAAACGAAAAATTTTTTTCTTCTATCAAATTTCAATAACGAAAAGTTTTTTCAAGAGTAGAGTTCATTGAAGACATCAAGTGTTCTGGGAAGTAAAATAAAAGAAGAATACTAATTTAAAAAAAAAATGTTAAGACTTCTGATCCAAAGAGCATGTGGTAAATCGCATATATCTAAAATATTCAGATCCACTCATGTGTATTCTTCAGTTCGTTCTTTAGCTTCATCAACTTCCACCAATGAAACCACCACTGCTACTGATCCTTCAACCAGTCGTAAATCAAATAGATTTTTGAAGACAACATACGAAACAGTAGATGATTATTCAAGCTACAAACATAATATATTCACTCATAGATTACCTGAATCTTCAGCAAAACAATCCCCACCATTAGTTGCCTTACATAATCGATTGAACTTGCCAGAATCCTTTAAGTTATCAACCTTGTCACAATGTCTTAATTTGATTAGTAATCCTGATGAATCTGATGGATTGGCTAATAACTATGGATTGAAAGTTTTGGGTAAATCATTTTTAACTTATTATGTAACTGAATATTTATTAGTGACCTATCCAAGATTACCAACAACTATTCATAATGCTGCTGTTGATTCATTAATGGGTGCTCAAGCATTACTGAAATTGGTAAATCTTGGGGTATTGAAGTTGATTCTGTTAGTAAATTGGATAGATTTTTGGGTAAAGAATCCGAATTTATGAAATTTGGTAGATTGAGATATTTAAGTGAGAGTCAAAAATCCGATAACTATTACAGTAAAGGAAATGCTAAAGTTGATGGTATTCAAGAAGTCATAAATCAAGAAGGTATTACAACTCCTGAAGATTTGGCATACTCCACAGTTGTTATATCTGTTATTGGAGGATTATACACTCATTGTGGTGAAGCTGCAGCCAAAGAATTTATCAAAGACTATATATTATCCAGAAAGGTTCCATTAGACGAAATGTTCCAATTTAATAAACCAGTTAAGGAATTAGTTACATTATGCGATAAATTAGAATTTAAAGAACCTGTTGCTATTAGGCTAATTGCTGAAACAGGTAGATTATCTGCCCATCCACAATTCTTGGCTGGTGTTTTTGTTGGTAACGAAAATTAGGTGAAGGTATTGGTGGCTCATTAAAGGAAGCCGAAGTAAGAGCTGCTATTAATGCATTGTTAAGCTACTACTTGTATTCTCCAATCAACGAAAATGGTGAACAAGTTAGTGTTCCAAGTGATAAAGATTATAAATTTGAAGGTATAATTGATATTGGTGATGTTGCTATTTAAACAAACCAAGAAGTATCTGTAAATACCACAAACTTGTATATTTTTTATTTTATTGTTATTGGATTAATTTATTGTAAATAGAAGAAAGTAACGAATATATTTCATCTACGAATAATCACATAGAAGCTACTTATTTGGCACAAGCACCATTGACAACATTTTTGGCACTAGCAGTACTTAATTTGTGGTAGCATCTGACTTGAGCTGGAACGTCATCCATATCTTTCAACTTCAAGGTAGCATCTTGTTGTTTCATCATATCCAAAAGACAACTGTATTTGGTGGCATCAGAAGAACAGTTGGTGGCATCATTGTATTCAATGAAATCAAAACCACATTGACTGGTTTCGACTTCAAATTCCTTGTTCAAACATTGGGTCAAAGAATCGTCTTCAATAGTTCTAATAAACAATTGTTTTTTGTTGTATTGGTAATAAACAGAGTTGTCGTAATCTCTCTTGAATTTACCAGATCTCTTAACTTCATGGTTATGGACATTAACAGCAACAATTTCACCATCATCCAGGATAGTGTTAACCACATCATAATGGGTAGTAATTTCTTTTACCAACTTCTTTTAATTTGTCTAAAACAAGTTCAGTTGGAGGTAAAATAGCGAAACCTTCTTCATCGTGCAACAAGTTGAAGGCCGAAACGGAAGTAGCTGCAATAGCCAAGGTAATTAAAGCTTTGAAAGAAACCATAATAACTTGTTTGATACTACAAAAGTAAAATTAAAAAAAAAAAAAACACGAAAGTAGAAAAAAATAAGTAAGAAAAATTTTTAATGAGAAAAGTGCAATTTATTTAATGTATATTATAGTATCCCCTCAGGATGATGGATTAGATAAAATGTAAAGCAAAGATGGAAATGGGAAAAATTTTTATATACAAAATTAAATTAGACATTAAAAAAATCATCCAAGTCAAAATTAATTGTCCTGAATAACACTGTAAACAATAGAAGACGCAATTCAATAGTTTTGTCTTTATGCGAAATGGCTTAAATTAAAAAAGGAAACAATGCGTCATATTCCGAGTTGAAATTAAATTCTATGATTGGCTGAAAAATATTACAAATTTAGGGAGTAGACGGTCTGAAGGTGCCGTTCGTTCTTGTACAAGCATTGGTTGAACGGTTTTTTAGACATGTTTCTTTTCGTTTTATTCATCAGTCTAAACCATTTAATGTACTAATTTATTGTCATCTCTTAGTTTTTATTACCCCGAAGTTATTTCTAAGATATCTTGGCAATAGGGCCAATCAGGTCCCTGGTTTAAAATTTTTTTTTTCTGGGTAAATTGATGAAAAAGCATTTTGCATCTACTGGATAATAAATACACATGTTCATACCTGTGACAATATTTATTGACTTTTATACATTATCAAATCCAAAGGATAATTAAATTCCTATTCAATCAAACCTTAAATTGTCTTCAAATTAAAATAAATTTCTACAAAGATTGCCTTTTGTGCAGTACTGTCTGATTTTTTTGATAAAATTTAGTACAAATACTGCACTAAATAATATTGGTTAACTACATACAAAATCGGAGTGGTTATTCATTAACCAACCACGCCAAATTTTTTTTAAAAAAAGCTACGAAGGATTACATCTAATCTATGAATTGATTTTACCGGCTAACTTAATAAACAAAATATTTATAAAAAAGTATTTAATTTATTTTAGTCATACTGTATTGAACCACTAGATTCATCAGATGAGTCAGAACGACAAATACTATGATCAATACAGATGAACTTCTCCTTGAAGGGTGCAATTTTCTATCAATGAAGTTAGTTTTAAAGTTGCCCACACTACGGTCAATTTCCGCTATGTTCAATAATTTTATCGGCGTAAAATATATACACGTGATACACACAACGTGATCAATGTCATGGGACATATTATAACTATGAAACCAAATTTCCTGTGGACTCCTAAAGCTCCAATAACTGAATATCTTAAAAGAAATAGACTACTAATTGAACTCAGGGCCTATGAAAAATATATAGTGTCACCTATCCAGTCGAAGCCGCTTACAATGTGTTGAAGATGATCACTTGTCGAATGGTCACTTCTAATGGAATGTCAATTATTGATATACCTTTAGAAGAACTCCTGTGTATATGCTATAGCAAATAGTGTAGGGTAACCAGCCAAACAATGTCCTGTAAGCCAATCTGTCAAGATCAGTTATAACTGTTACCCCATACACTTAATCCGAGTCAAACAATTTTTTTTTTATTGCAACATTTAAATTTTTTTCAATTTTTCTCGCGCAGAGATTTTTTTTTTTATCCTTGCATCGAACAATTAATCTCATCGATATAACTCAGAGACTTCCTCTGTATTTCTCACAGCTGTTTCTTTCTTTCTTTCTTTCAGAGATACCCAACATCACTCATAAACTATTTACAACAACAACAAAAACCACGATAATGTCCTTGAATATTCTCGTTATTGGTAACGGAGGTAGAGAACACGCAATTGTTTGGAGATTGTTACAATCACCAACCGTTGAACATATTTATGTTGCCCCAGGTAATGGTGGTACCATTAGTGAATCATCAAGTTCTAAAATTACCAATGTCCCAATTAGTTCATCTCCTAAAGATTTTGACAAATTGCAACAATTTGCCGTTGAACATAAAGTCAACTTGGTTATTCCAGGACCTGAACAACCTTTGGTTGATGGTATTGCTGATGTTTTTTGTGGTATTCCTGTTTTTGGTCCAAGTTCAAAGGCTGCTAAAATGGAAGGTTCAAAGGCTTTCTCCAAGGAATTCATGGATAAACATAATATTCCAACTGCTAGATTCCAAAATTTCACTGATGTCAATAAAGCCAAAGAACACATTGAAAGTATTGATTACAAAATTGTCTTGAAAGCAGATGGTATTGCTGCTGGTAAAGGTGTTTTGATTCCAGAAACCAAAGAAGAAGCCTTACAAGGATTAAATGAAATCATGGTTGATAAAAACTTTGGTGCTGCTGGTGATGAAATTGTCATTGAAGAATTTTTGGAAGGTGATGAATTAAGTATATTGACCATTACTGATGGTTACTCTTTCTACAATTTACCAGCTGCTCAAGATCATAAAAGAATTGGTGATGGCGATAAAGGTTTAAATACTGGTGGTATGGGTGCTTATGCTCCAGCTCCAATTGCTACTCAAGACGTTTTGAAGAAAATTAGCGACCAAATCATTAAACCAACCATTGATGGTATGAGAAAGGATGGATTCCCAATGTGTGGTATCTTGTTCACAGGTATTATGTTATCTCCAACTAAAGAACCAAAGGTTTTAGAATATAATGTCAGATTCGGTGACCCGGAAACCCAAACTGTTTTGCCATTATTATCAGATGATACTGATTTAGCTCAAGTGATGTTGGCAGCTGCTCAACATAGATTGGATTCTGTTACCATTGGCACTAAACCATTATACTCCACCACTGTTGTCATGGCTGCTGGTGGTTATCCAGAAGCTTACGGTAAAGGTGATGAAATTACTATTAAGAAACCATTACCAGAGGATACTTTTATCTTCCATGCTGGTACTGCTTTAAATGACAAAGGTAAGGTTGTTACCGCTGGTGGTAGAGTTATTGCTTCTACTGCTATTGCTGAAACTTTAAGACAATCAGTTGACAAAGCATATGTTGGCGTTAACGATCATGTTTCATTTAATAAGAAATATAACAGAAAAGATATTGCCC
>WWPN01000006.1:0-43400 GCA_013177575.1 Candida sojae | reverse complement strand
CAATGGATCCTGTACTTTGGAGATATACTTCAACAAATCACCACTCTTTCTGGACAAACTACGTGCCAATTCAAATGCCGAGCTACGTGATTCAACAAATACAATGCCATCTTGAACGCTTCGTTCAACACTGAGCTTTATGGAACTATGTGGGGGGAAATTAAAGATTTCACTCTTCGAGATACCCAACCATTCACATACATCACGACAATTAGCCAATGGACTTGACAAAGCAACTATTCTCATATGATAGTCATCCCATTGAGAAGTCAACATCCGAATTCTTGTCAATAGCATCTCGTATGTAGCATCACTGCCAACCAATTGAACATCATCAGCAATAAGTAAATTAATTGATCTGAACGATTTTCTTGTTTTCCATTTCTTTGACACTTTGTTAAACTGTTCTGGTGTGGCTAATATCACATGGCTTTCGGTCACTATTTGGATATCACTTGGCAACCCTCCAAGTTTTCCTATTTCCATATCAAACATTGAATTCCATTTTTTGTATAATTTATTCACAATTTCTTGACATGGATTAAGATAAATCACTCTTCCTCTGACTTGGTGTTTCAAAATAGCCAACTCAGCAAGTACAGTCTTACCATCACCCTTAGGTGCACCAACAAACACGCTTTCGTCAGTACTATAGACAACATCAAATGTCGCAGATTGAATTTTGTTGAAATGCGTAAATGGGAAGACGTCTCCAAATTCTTGTGGTAGCAACTCCACATTACTATCCAAAAAGCACGTATTCGTCTTTGGTAGTATTATGTCTGTCAACATCACAGGACACTTCCATGTACAGTTAACCCATTTCTCACTAATAACTGACAACATATAGTTTGGCTCAAGTGGGAATTGAATAGGCACGAAAAATTCAACAATGCGTGGTGTACCAATACTTCGTTGTTTCACAGCAAACTGTTCATGATACAAAACTCGTGAACCATTACAGTCTTCCAAAATCACCAAGAATGTCTCTTGGCCTCCATGCACTGCATGCACCCATCGCCATTCTGGGGTCGCTTCAATTTGTACTCGTAAATACTTGTCATTGATTGGCTGCACCACATATTGTAAACCAATCTTTGGAAACGAGTCAACATAATCCTTTGTTAATTGGGCATTTCCCTTCAAACTCAACGCTTCACCTAATTCTTCTGCAGTTAATTGGAAATACCTTGGCCATGGCAAATGTGACATCTCTGTTGCTCTAATCACCAGCTGTGGTACCAAACTTCCAAACTGCCTCAATGGGAATTATTTAACCACATTCTATTCTCCACCATCTTGCACATATTGAGTATTGATTTGGCCAACGCGGACCATTTTTGTAACAAGGCAATTTCATAAAGAGCACGTAACAATCTACCAGCGGATTGAGTGATATAAATCATATCAGCTACCAAAGCAAACCCATCAAGAACCAACCTTGAAATATATGTCTGCAATAAAATGTTAATCTTTGCAAGTGGCTCACTGGGTTGTTCTCTAATCGGAATAGGACACTTCTCCATCAACTTTTTGATCTCAAGTTTCTCTTCTTGTCTGACAGGAATATACTTGAACTCACCAGAGTGGCAAATACTCGAATAATCTCACTTTCTGTATGCCATGGTTTTAGCATCTTACCAAAAAGATTGATGGTTTCGTAGTTGATATAAAAGTAAGATGCAATTCTTCCCAACTCAGTAGTCTTGACTGAGCCACTCGCCGGATCATAAACAATCAATCTATTATCATCAAGAATTGACAAAGCCGTGTATATCAAATCAGCTCGTCTGTTGTACAATGTTGGATCTTTCTCAAAATCATAGCTAGCTTCAATACCATATAATGATGGTGATTTCAACATTCTAATGAAAAAATATGTATATCCAAGCCATTCAATACCTTCTTCAATGCTGGTAATCGAACCAGCGACAATTTCTGCGTTGATATTATCAACTAACCTGTGAACCATTTGAGATTCAATAGGTAACTGTTGGTTTAAAATTGCAAGATAATATTGAATTTCATCCTGTGAAGTAATAATGATACCCTCACCATTTTTATCATATCTTGGACGACCGGCTCTACCCAACATTTGCAATATATCTTGTGGGGACAACTGTACCCATGTCCCTGTTTCTGGTGAATAAGTTTCTGTACCTTTAATGATAACCGTGTGTGCTGGAAGATTCACCCCCATGCTAGAGTGGCCGTTGACACCAATACACGCAAATGTCCTTGCGCAAACAAGTCCTCCACTGTGCTTCTATCATCTTTACTCAACCCAGCATGATGAATTCCAAACCCATATGGGAGAATATCCTGAAGCTTTGAATTCTTCATTGATTCACCTTCTTGTTTTAACACTTCTTTGGTGCCTTCATGTTCAACGATATCCATGTCAAGTTTTTCCAGTAGGTACTTCGCCGTGGTAAAGTTTCATTTCTTGAATGAACAAACACAATAAGTTGATGACCCTCTTTCAAACTCTTGTACATTCTATCATAACAAGCTTCATTCATGGCAGTTACTTTCTTAATGGCTGATTTTTCTTTTATGCCCACAAATTCTTGTTGTAAAGGACATGGTCTATAGGTAGCATCAAAATAGAACAACCCTTCAGGTTTCACCCGGATGAATTTCGCCACATCTTCATAGTTTGGTAATGTTGCTGATAATCCAACAATTCTCACATCATCACCTCTAACTGCCCTGCTAACTATACTCTCCAATACTGGTCCTCTTTCATCATGCAACAAATGAATTTCATCAATTATAATCAATTTCACCAATTTAACGTAACTAGGATTTTTACGTGTAATGATATCCCATTTTCTGGTGTTGTTACAATAATCTGTGTTTCTGCGATTTGTTGCTTAGATAATGACAGGTCACCAGTTAATTCATTCACAACAACCCCATAAGTAGATGTCAAACGTCTTTGAAATTCACGCATTTGTTCTTGAACCAATGCCTTAAGCGGAGCTATGTATACAATTTTGAAATTCTTTAAATGAGGACGATAGTTTCCAATTGTTCGAAGGATGGTCAACATAGCCACATTTGTTTTACCTGCCCCTGTGGGTGCACAAATCAACAAGTTGTTATCAGTTTCAAATGCTTGGGGGTAAATCCTGGATTGAATTCTGTTGAATGTAGTTGTCTCGTTAGAAGGAAATGCTTCTTGTGCCCATCCTGGTAATGTTGAAGTCGGTAGAATTTCATCATCGGTCAATTCAGGCTGTTGGGGTGGTGGAACGGTAATTATATTGTATGATTTTTTATTCTCTTGAAAGGTACCCTCCGGAAGTGTAATTTTTGTTGATTCTGCCTTGGTGGAGAAAATAATCTTCTCCAAACTAATCCTTTGGGGTATTCTTTCGTGAACTTCTCTTTTCAAAAGTTCATCAGCTAATGAATCCAATTTGAGGTCTCTCATTTCTTGTAGCACGGATTCTTGTGACTCAGTGGCCATCTTTTTGGTGAAAACTATACGCCATCGATTTTCGATACATTTGACAACAAGGTCATTATGTTCATAATCCAACAATTCATTAAGATCATTATCCAATTGTCCCATATTAAGGTTTGTGTCTGAAAGTAAAGCAAAAACTCCTTGGCTATGCTCCGGAAAAGACAGATTCAACCATTGCCAATCACAAATCTCAGGTAATGTCTCATTCTCTTGTTCCTCAACTTCTGGTTCAATTTCTTCCATCTCTTCATCAGAATCGTCAAAATTTACAGCAACATATTCTTCTTCATCGACTTGTTTTTCTTGTTCCAGTCTAGTCGTAAGAATAGAATTTGCCAAACTTATCAATTCGCTTAAATCAGTATCACTTACATTTACGTTAAGCAATTCTTGTAGCTCGGTTCTTTTCTGGTTAACTGATACATCAACAGCACTTAATTGTTCGCTTAACACTTCTGCAGCTGACTGAATGACCTCATGACTTGAATCAGGTAAGTACCCGTGGATTTTGGCCATGAACAATTCAAATGTTTGGTCATCGGCATCGATTTCTGGGGTGGCTGTTGTGCGATGAGCTGGTGCTTCTGGTACGTAGTTGGTACCCATTTCCTTTAGTGATATTCTACCTGCCATTGACAAAGCAGGAATTTCTTGTTCACGTTTTCCATGTCGATTCAGTATAACTGTGGGATTCATTGATGATGGATGGAAAGTTGATTGTTTTGATTACTTGGTTTCTTTAAGGTTTTTTTTTTTTTTTCAACGCGAGAACATATGCCCTTGGTATTCAACCTCGAAGCGAAAACCCAGTAATGAGCTAAATAAATAGTACTACAAGATAGCATAATCAGAGATACAGATGTGGGCACTTGTAAAACCTTAATCCAATATTAGAATATGAATTTTGAAAATTAATTTAGGATCCTCAACTGTTGGTTTATAAGTGTTTCAGTAGAAATATTCGTGAAATATCTACAAAAATGGATAACAAGTCTATGTTTTTACAAATATATACTAAAACCTTTAGTTTAACTTTAAACGTTGTAAAATAACAAACCTATATCATCTTCGTTATAATATACTCCAAGGGGTTGGTATTTTGAAGCTGTTAGTGATGATCACTTTTTTGATCACGTGATTTTCCGAATTAGGAAATTTGCGTCTTCACCACAGGTTCCAGGTTCCAGGTTCCAGGTTCCAGGTTCCAGTTGGCAGTTTAGTAGAGTTTACAATTTGAATCAATATCAGCATCTATTATATAATAAATAAAGCTACATAAAATACATTAATTATCAACAAAACACTCTAAAAAAGTGTTTTCAACAAGGACTTGGTTTGTTCAATCAATTGCAAATTGGCATCATAGTCGATAAATAACACAGAAATCGTAGCTTGACAATTATTTTGATCGAGAATATGGTTTTCAGAAGGCATTGTGCAATCACAGTTGTAGCGAGCCAACATTGCCGCTTGTGGGGAGTCAACCCATTCGAAGGTTTGCGATTCTTCGTCGTAGGACAAATCGGCACCCAACGTGTCGTGGCTCCCATGGTTCCTGATAAAGAAAAAACATAAACATACATTATATTGAATAAAGAGAACATTAGTTTGGGTATTCTTATTTTCATTTATATTGACAACACAATAATGAAATTTATTTTTTCCTCCCAATTTCCAACCAAATGTACCTTAAAAATGGAAAATTGGAAACTGCACTATAACAACACTTTACTAATAAAGGCACTATCTAGTAGTTATTATATTGTACTGTGGCTGGATTAAAAGTGTCTTATTTAAGAAAAGGGTGCTATAGTTCTCCTGTGATGAATCATCCTGGCTTCAACGAAATAGTTATTTTCATAACAGAGTGTTAGTTAGCAGCATGGCGTTAACCAGCAAATGGTATCTAAGGAAGAGAGAAAGAAAATATATTTACATGTCACTTTTACGTAGTATTGATGTTTAATAGTAATTAGGATACAATAAGATTTACTTGATTTATACTTATTATAAGTGTTAGTTCATATTCAGAACTCGCTTAAGAGAATATTCATTCCCGTTATTGATATCATTCACTTTATTTATTATACAAAGACCATTCCATAAAGTCTAGTAACTTACGTTATATTAAGTTGTTGAGTTATTAGCATTTCTTGGTTTGCTTAGCAGTTTTGGGGTAAACTGTGTGACAATTACACAATAGTCACCTTGAAGTAATAATGGTAGCATTTAGAGACGGTCGTGCGAAGTTGCACAAGCCAGATCTCATACTTTGCAGCATATCAGAAAATGTTTACAAATAGACAACTATAAAAACCCAAATTAATCTTTTATCAAAATATTTTTATTTTCCAACACATTTTTTTCCCTTTCTTTTGGTTTATTTGCTATCAACAACTAATTAACAATATTTTATCAATGAATTCATCAAATAGGTATAATAGTAAGTATCAATCATATTAATAATGTCAAGTTCTTCTTCATTTACTAACTTGGAGTACTTTAAATGAGAGTTGATAGTTGTCTCAAGAATAATATAATTAAGTTGAATCCAAAGATTACAAAAAGATATAACTGAATTGAATCAATAATTAATTTATATTGTCCGATCATTCCAAATGATTAATGCCCCATTATTATTCTTGACAACCATTAGGAGACAAATGACGAAGCGGTATTACAAAGATGACACCTACAACTACAAGAGCAAACCAATATTTTATGTCGTTGTTAATACACAAGTATTGAAGAAGAACCTTCCAAAGAAGATAATGATTTGGGCATATCATTATCTTGAATCTGTCAAGGGATCCACGCAAAAATAAAAAAGGACAATGTGGATTAGTGAAGGTTCTTCAGTAGGAGGTAACAATCAGTCAAAGTTACCTTCTATACTATCGGGATAGGAACTTTACTCTATTTTTCCCGATAGTAAAATTGTATACTAGAGGACTGGGTATGGGGGCTTGTGGCCAGCACCTCTTGTAATACTCAGCTCCTCCCCCTTTGGCCAGGGGGTACGCGGTCCTTCAAAAACGATGGGGACCTGCGCTGTAGGGCTAGGCTGGGTGATCCCAGATTCGGCCCGTCGCTCCCGCCCGCTAGTGTGGGTGTGGGAGGAAGTCCCCTAGTGGGACCAACAGTGTGCTTAGCTAGCCCCGTCATGTCCGTCTAATTTCCAGAAATGAATACTAGTTAGTATTGTAATGAAAGTACACCACATTTAACTAATATTTTAGGCTTATTGTATCTTAAATTTATGCTAATTATAAAGACTATAAATAAAAAGAGAAGGATCTTTGAGTTTTATATAATTTGTATATTAATTAATAATAACAATCATTATGTACAGAAACTAGTACAACCTCTTAAATTCAACCACGTGGTGTCAAACACTTTTAACTTAGTCACAGTACAACACTATTAAACAGTCTCATCAATTCCAAAGTGCTGATATTCTGTGGCAATATTTAAACACTTTCTTTTTGTATAGCGGAAGATTTTTCAGTAATGACACCCAAATGTGCCTCCATATTGATTGGATCGTCTCCAAATACAAGAGCAACTTCTTCCAAGGTATATCCAGAAGTTTCAACAAATGTAAAGTAAATAACTACCACATCGACAGCAAGGATACAAGTATAAACAATGTAATATTTCCATTCGATAGCATCCATGGCAACTGGGTTAACAAAACCGTTATAAAGGACGAACACGAAAGTAAAAATTGGAAAATATTAAGTCCCTTTGCACGATGTGAATATGGCAAAACTTCAGAAAGGTAAAGGTAAGGTAAAATATTGGCACCAGCGTTATAAGCCAAGTAGTACAAGAAAATGAATGCCAAGACACCATTGGCTAATCCGGTGTCTGTAAAATCAGTCAAGGCAAATCTAGCGGAAAGTGCTGTCCAAAATATGTAACAGATCATCATTCCCACAGCAGATGACAAAAATAATGTTCTTCTTTTAAAGAATCGAACCGTTAATGTAAGCGCCCATGCTACCACCAAGTTATAAACCATCAATCCACCATTGATTTGCAACTGTTTTGAAGCTGCGGTGATTCCAATGGTATTCAACACTTTATTCAAGTAGTAAGATACCAAACCATTACCTGCTAATTGCATAAAGAATGGCATAAAGATTACGAAGAATAATCTCTTTCTGTAAGTTGGAATAGTAATGAAATCAGTATATTTAGTTGAAGACTGTAATTTCTCAGCTTCCAAAGCTGCGGCAATTTCTTTTACTTCAAATTCTACCAATCTTGTTGCCTGTTCGGAGTAATCATCACCTGTATGATACTTTCTTAAGACTTGACTTGCTTGATCTATCTTTCCTTGGAAACCAAGAAACGAGGAGACTCTGGAACCCAGTAAAACGCAATAATTTGTACCAATGGCAAGAACCCTTGTAAATAAGATGGAATTCTCCATGCGTAACTAGTATCTAATGTATGTGTCCCATAAGTTACCCATGCAGCAATTGTTGCACCAAAATACCAAAATGTATTGTAAAAGGAAGTACAAGTGTCTCTATATTTTGGATATGATAATTCGGAAATTAAACAAGGAGATGCAACACTAGTCAAACTAGATCCCAACCCAATTACCACTCTGGCACCAAGAAAGAATCCATAGCTGCTTGATGCACCTTGCAAAACAGCTCCAATAATAGCAATTATCAGTCCCACAATGACCGTTGGCTTTCTCCCATAGTTGTCACATAACCAAGAAGCAAAAAACACAGAAGCAATACCACCAAAGGTACTACCATTAGCTAAAGCACCCAAAATAGCACCAGTTGGGTGACCCATTTTCTCACCCCAACTGGGAACAATTTGCAACCCATTTAACATACTACCATCATATCCCGAAACAGTAGAACTGATTGCATTCAAGAAGATAAACCAATGTAATACGTTTAAAAATTTGTAGCGGTAGAACGGCTTATCCAAATATAAGTAATTATCAATAGATTCTTCGGTTAAATTGTCTCCGGTCAGAACCAACTCTTCAATATGATCAACTGAACCACCTTTTTTAGTAATGTCTGACATAGTATATTTGTTTTGTTAAAATATATGTTTGTATATAGATTGAAAAAAAGTAAAATCAAGTAATTAAAACGAAAATAATGCTCCTATTTATAGACCTGCGTTTTGGTTTTAAACCTTAGCCAACATTGGTTACAAGGTTACTCAAAACATCGTCAAAACGTAAGTACCTCAACCGCTGTTCCTTATTAACATATTATTTTTTATTATCAAAAACCGGAAGTGGAGATATTTCTCTTCCTCCAATTATTGGCTTTGAATCAATTTTTTTTTGTTATTTTTGCTATTAGATTTACTATTAGTCTTGTTCATATCCCAAAATCTTGATTCCTCATCGTAACCAGGATGGATAAAACTGGTATTTCTATAATCCAATAATTACATACCTATTAAGTTATTGTATAACATTAGGCTATTGCTCAACATTCGGCCTTTGCTTGATATTGCTAGAGGTATCCAAATTAGTACACCGATACTATACAACATGCAGGGGTGATTTCCACCGTGCACGGCTAGTGGCTGCATTTATTTCTTCCACCACTCTTCCCACAGCAATGCAGAATTTTCGGAATTTTTTTCCGAATGGATAAATATTAACCCTTCGCTTATTTTAGATTTAATTGATTATTCAATTGATACCTGTGGGGAAAGAATACAGTAAATATTTCGCCAAGTGTTCTCATCTCCAAGTAACTTGTACCTGTTCTGGTCTCTTTCATCCATAAAATATGAAGAGAATTATATTATTCATAATGAGAGAATCTTTTTTGAATAACCACTGGTTTCTGTTTTCCTTTTTTCAAGCCGTTTGCTAGTGATCGGAAATCAAGAGGCTTTGGCTGATTATATCCCCACAATCTATGCGATTGTCTGCAATGACCAATTGTCTTCTTCGTCTTCCTAATTGCGCGGTAAAATTATACTTTGCACGGAAATGCATAACGACTTAAATTTTCCGACTGGGGAATTTTCTTCAATTCCTGAGTCAGAATGTGGTTATTTAACTGTTACGAACGTATATTCCCTTGATTGTGTACCATTTACAGATGCATATTTGGTCTGAATAATAGAACCGGTTATGCCTGCATCTATACTCCCTCTATACTCAGATTCTACTATCGAGTATACTAATAGAGGTATAGAGTTGGAAGACTCAGCTACAAGATTTGCCATTAGAGAGTGGATAGAGAAGTACAACTCAAGTATCGTCTTGGGCTTTTCAAACATAGAAGAACTTGATGATGCTGTGGATTATTACCAGGATGTGAACAAGGCTGATGATGGTAAGCTACATACAGTATACAGTAGAAATCTCGGGCATCCGAATCCTGAGGCGTCCATTTCCTAATGTTAGTCATCTCTCAGCTTTTGTGCTATTGCTTATTGTGTACACTATGGGCCGGCATAAATTTTTGACCTTCCTTTTGATAAACCAAAATTTTTGGTACAAGATTGAAAAACCAAATTTTTGACTTGGCAAAACAAGTGGGGTTCGTAATTATGTAAGATTTCAATCACTTCTCCGAAACAATTGAAAGTATCATTGTAGGCCTACTATTTATTGTTATGTAACAAATGTAGAAGAACGTATAATGAAGTCGTGCGTGAGTACAAAACTTATATAAAGAGTTAATCACAGCTAGTTCCTCTTTTTCTTTCATCATTCAATTTCACGGAGAGAATCCCAACTATTTATAGTAAGTCCAAGTCTCGGAGGACAATTAGAAGTTAGCTCACTTCTGTTGCATTCCCTATTCTCACACTTGATCGCCGGGTCTATTGAACTAGACATTTTTATTATATATTTCTTAATCTACTGAAAATCTTATAGGTCCATTTTTCTAAATTATAAACTTATCCTTGCACATTTATACTTTCTCCCTTGAATAAAATCCTTCCACTTTATATATAAAATCATTCTACTTTGTATATGAGGCAACTTACCTGCATTAAATAAATACAGCACATTCTTGTTTTACCTTCATAAACTTACATAAACTTTATTTTAACACTGAACAATCCAGTGAATCCAAACCGGCGACATATTCTATCCTACGGAGATACAGATCAATTATCAGTTATGTGAAAAATCTTGAATTAGAATGTTTGTATTACTAAGTCAAACTTATATTAACTTTCTATCGGTGCTACGGATTTTAGTAGATATAATCGGAAACAACTTTCTATATAAAGCGAATAAAGAAAGATACCAAGACTTCAGTGCAGAAACTCATGACAACAGGTTTAACTTCCATTAGTATTGTTCAACCAAATTGAAACTCAAATAACTCAAGCTTTTATTGCACAGACCTCAAAAGCTCACATTATCCCAGTTTTATTATTAGCCCTTCTCCAAGAAATAATTTCAAAATGCACCTGTTTTAGAACATTAACTACAGTTTCACTAGTATTACATGTCCGAACACATGGGTTTGCAAAGTCAGACTAGACGTTAAACTTTAACTGTATATGATGATCAAAGAAATCTGCCATCTAAATTCTAGGTTTGGCTTTCCATGTTCAACAGAAATACAGATGTAGAAGTTAAAAGATTCTACTTCAATGGAACTACTAAATAAAATGAATAGTTTTAGATTAATTTATGATTTAGTATGGTGTACAATGGGTTTTCTCGTAAAAGTTCTAGAATATTGGTGAAAAGCGGAATACGTAATATTATACCTTTTCACCTAAGACCATCATTGAGCTATATCCTCTGGCAAAATAATCTTTGTGTTTCCTTGCTACTGGTGTCTTTAAATTGAAATCGCCGTTAAAAATAATGAATGTCCTCCCCTTCTGTCCTACTGCCATGGAGGTTTCATTTTCGGCTTGTCCATTGGATCACGTGTTGTTATTTTTGTGTTATTTTTGACTAAGCTTTTATTTCGTTATGCTCATACATTAGTTTTTTGATATGGGGACGTGTTATCTGATATGCTTAGGAATATTTTTTTGTTATCCTCAGTTAAATATTTTCCTGGTATGCTCGGCCAAATAGTTTTCTTAATATGCCTGGTTGAATATTTTATGTTATGCCGTGGATAACTTTTTTGTTATGGTTGATGGACCCTTTATGTGATGTTCGGAGATAGCATTTGTCTTCTGTGGTACCTATTCTACACCCTCTACCCTGTGTACAGGGTTCCATGCCGAATACTTTGTCACCTAAACCGGAAGTTGCGACTGCCCTGCGACCCTAAGTCCCTTCCCCTTCCCACTTATTACACTTTTCACTACCTCTTCTAGTAAGGATTATGAGTATGTTTGTATATTTCAATCAATTCTCAGTTGGTTTCAAGGCTCGCTTGACTATGGTTGTGGCTGCATTGTTGTTAATCATAGCTTTATGCATTTCAGAAATCGTGAGTCTAATTTGAGGTTTGTGTTTCTGTTAGTGTGTAAATAAATTGAACTAGCTGTACCAATAGGGTATGTCTATATTACACTAAATTGTTAGCTGTGTATATCATATTACTTACGTATCTGGTGTTTGTAAAACGTCACACTTGCTATCATTTTCAAAAACATCTCTTCTTTCTGATTTGACAGCTCTTTCAATTATTCAAATTAATATTCTTCCTATCTTACACTATTTTTACCTCTTACAATACACATGGAATGCAGTACTTGTTATTGTATATCTTTTGTTGAACAGTTCTCCAGGCATAAATGTCGTTTGCAACTTCGATAGCATGATGAATTTGAAAAATGCGACATGGAAAGCAACAGGCGCATGCGACATTATAAAATCCGTGCGACCTCTTCGGAAAAAGTACCTTTCAGAAGTTGCCGGCTCTAAATTTTTTTATCCATATTAACAACAATAAAACTCTCCATATATTCTAGCATATTCAAAAAGATACTTTAAGAATTTGTCTTAACATTGGAAGAACATCAATGCAAATATACCGGATCCCTAATTACTCTAAATCCATTGAAAGACCATTAATCTCTAATTTTTACACTCATCCTAATAGTATCAAACTCAATAACAGGTTATATGATGGTAAAGCTATGTACACTTTTATACGCCATACGACATCTTTGTATGGAACCTTGTACGACTTTTTACTGCCTTTAAAAACTTCAAATTCTTTGTGTCGTGCGGTGTGACACCAATGCCGGAGGTGAACAACATAATGTCTGAATTTTACAGCAACTCTGTCTTCGTTTCACGAACTCGAAGATACACCTTTAAATGGGCAACATGTGGTACATACAGCAGTATGATTACCATACTTTGAGCATCTTAGGCTATTAGGTTACTAACTTTACTATTACCGGTTACAGCAAGGCATATCAAAGAAAGCATTGTCACGTGCAATATTTGTTATGCTTATTTAATATGCTAATGCTTTGTTATGCCCAAACTTTGTTACGCCCAAACTTTGTTATGCCGATAATTTGATATGCCAATTGTTTGATATGCCATTTATTTGATATGCTAATATTCTGTTATGCAACTGTTATGCTATTTGTTTGATATGCTGCATTTTTGATATGCTGTTTATTTGATATGCTGTTTATTTGATATGCTCACTTATTTGTTATGCCAATTTTCTGTTATGCCAATATTCTGATATGCTAACTTTTTTGGTATGCGTACTTTTTGATATGCTTTTGTTTTTATGGTATGCTGATTAAATTTTTATGCTGGTATGTTTTCTGTTATGCTAATATTTTTTTTTGTTATGCAGTAGAATTTATTTTGTTATGCCACAAGTTGACGTGTTTTTTGGTATGCTTTTGCTTTTTTGATTTGCCCACACTTTGTACCATGTTGCCCTGCTCAAATATCACTCGAGTAGCTTTGAAGATCCGTTTTAGAATAACACTTTATATATGTATCATGTGCATCAGTATCTACATTTTAAGAGTTGTCCTTTTTTTCGTGTATACAATTACATATTTCATATAAAATTTGCAGCAAATCTAGACTAAATCTATACAACAAATACACTAAAGTAGTACACGCTAATTGTATTACAATAGACACTTTCTAATTAGTAATAGCAGACAAACTAAATATTAAATAGCATATTTGAACCATAATTGTACAATATTGGGACCATTGAATAGTGGCTATTATGTGTTGTAGCACTAAATGACAAATTGTGCACTGAGCACGACTTTTGCGACAATGAATTTAGTTGTGCAGACAAGAATCCACATACTACAATAGGCAACTCAACGACCCAGTTAAACATTCTAAATAACAAATGCCTTTGAAATTGGGGCATTTATATAGCAACATGGTGGTACTACATATTGTATACAAGAAAACTAGGTAAGTTACACTAGGGGATGGGACCGAAATTCGGTGTTGCAGGCTTAACAGGCCAGATCACAGATACAGACCCATATATTGAGCAGCTTGGTTACATTACTAATGCTCTAGCCTCGCATTCCCAAGATATATAATATTTCATTGATTAAGTAACATTTCAAGTATTGCTGCACCCTTGTCGAAAGACTACATTCATGGCAGCATCAACTGTCTCAATGCTGGCATCTAATGACCAACACTTCTCATCTCATAGTCATGTTATATAGCATTTAATACATTAGCAAGACCATGGATATCCCTTGATCCAAGGTTGCAAGCCTCTCAAATGTTTAATTCAACCCATTGTTGATGAACTTCCTCTTGGTTCATTAATTTTGGCCTCTGGATGCCGGAATAATCCTCATACTTGAATGTCAGCAGTAATTTGAGGTTAGAATCTTAATATTACAGGTATCTAATCTGGGCCAACTGATTTAAAACACTACAGGGATTAAATAACGATGAAAGACCCTTTACCTGCCACTGGTGACCATTGTATTTGCTACTTTACCAGAAATTTAGTAAATCATTCTAAAATAAGACGCAATAGGGTATTATCAACTCAGTTAAGATAAATTAACACAGCACAATGGGTATATCTTTTGAAATTGGGTGGTAATCTGGTCAAATAGGTTCTGGTAGTAAAAACAAACGGACAAAAATAAATGTCGCAATTCTCTTTTCTTCACCGTTTTGAAGTTTGAACCCGATCAAAAAGTCGCATTTTAGCGTTATCCATACTTTCTTTGCCGAATTTATCACTACCAAAAATTTCTTGATAACACTAGCCTGTTTTAAACAGAAATAAAACACCATTGTGCTACAAAGAACTATTATTGAACAGACACGACTTTCAAATCAACAGATTTAAAGGTAATTCTGAACAACTTATCTAGAAGTTTCGGCCACATTCCTGGACTTTGCTACCACATTACATGATCTTACGACAACTGTTTGGGGATATATTGGATACATTATGCCAACCAATTTCTCGTGCTATCTGCCTGCCCAAATTCATGTCAAATACAACAAATTCCATTATTATGGTGAAGTTTCAAACATTCCTGGACACTACATTGATCAAAGTTTTAATTGAAATCAAGTTGTCGTTGTTGTTGTTGTCAAAGCTTGCATTCTGTCGCTAACAGGAAATATTAGTAATTTAGATTTCTTGATATGCTTCCTGCATCATTGGCTGGAACATATATTGAACACTTTTGCATTAGGTTTCCACTTCTATTTGCTGCAATATATACCGCTTTCCACAAATTGGATGACTCTGGCTTTTCTTGGAATTATTGTCACCGTTAGAACGTTAGCTTGTGCTAGAAACAATACTGTTTTGAATATTACAGACATACTACTAGACATTAAAATAATTTCTCTAGATTGTAGAGCTCTATACATATTATGAAGTACTTTACAAATTGGTCATTAGAATCAAGTGAACGTAATGTTCAATATTTTCAATAGGTTCAGTCTAACAAATCTATAATGGAATTTGTTTGCAAACAAAAATTTCCAGTCTCTGGTAGTGGTTCATGGGGATTCTTTCTACCTAATTTTCGTGATTGTGGCATAACTGATGTTATTCATTGTGGAAGTCAATATATTACAACAAACTAATTGGCGTAAAAGTCTCTATAAATATCTTACTAGTAGTTCCATGCTACTTGAGTTAATTTGGAACTTCAGGTATAGAATAAATGGTACACAAACTATTCTGAACTTGAACCAATTCCAGTAGTTATTTGGAATTGCTTCTATATTTCTAGAAAGAAACTGATAAGTATCTATCAAGTGTAGTAAATTCTAATCAATAATTAACTATAAGGTTAAGACTATCTTGAAGGATGTTAAACCAGATAAACTATAAAGAAAGAGTAATGTTTGACAGTGCAAGTTATGTAGCAGCATTAGCAAGTGCTATCGAGTATACTCTAGAAACGGTATACTCCCCTCTTACTTCACAATAACAGGAATGTGTTTAGCAGTAGACTATGGAATAGCTTCAATGATGATGTATTAATCGAATATCTTGAGTTTGCTGCATTATGAAATTTATATAAACAAGATATTTAAACTGAAACCGCTCAAAATCATATAATTCAAGTTTGGAACGTAGCAGTTGCTTTAACTGAATAGAACCGAATAGATTTATAATAATGAATTTGAATCTAGTATTAAGAAAGTTTATCAAGGTTGTCCATACCTAAGCAGAGATCAGTGAAAGGTGACTACTTTTATGGAGTATCGAAATAACTTGATCAACTCTGAGCAGTGATAGGTGATGCGACCCTTTAATCAACAAGCCGTTATCCTTGATCAAAGTGGTAGTTTGCATTTTATATTGATGCTTATTTTTAATCCTGGATAGGACCAATTCATTTCCTTAGAGTGCAAAGAATAGTTTTCCTAAAATGTGTGGATACCAAGCCCGCAATAAGAAACAGCCATAATAACAAGATAATATAAAACTATTTTACTTTCTGGTAGATTAAAATAATCGTTGAACAGAACTAAACGATGCTGATTATTTAGCTTTATAGCCGTTTATACTTGCTTTCATCTATATTGTTTTTTTGCCAAATACTTTTTCTTAATTAGAGTTGCAATCATACATCAAATATGATACCTAATATTCTAATGGCTGATATGAATTTCTGGGTTAATCTAGAAGTGGATTTGACATATTCTATTATTTTTATATATGCAAACAATTCATATAGACTGAGTGACAACACTACTATGAGTGATCAACTTGATACTTTTAACTACCATACGCAGCAGAGACGCTCCATTGGAAGGACAAATACACCTTTTCTATAGGAGACTGATGTGCCAATGGTTTTATCAGAGCACCCAATACAAAATACATCTTGTGAGATTACGAACTATGTAAACTATGGAAAAGTTCTGTCCGAGGTGTTTCAATATTAACTATACAGTTGTGAATTTGAAGCAAATTATAGTAGTAAAATAATAGTAGCAGAAGTACAATTTGATGGGTTGTTCCAGTCGTGAACTCTCCCCTATTAAGTCAACAAATAACTTCTCAAAGTAGGTCACCTCTGGTTAATGCCGATATTGATAACAAGATTTGTAATTTCAAGAGGTACTTGTAGTAAGAAAGATTCTAAACTGATGATAATTCGGATTATTATATGACTATTACACTAGTTATGATCACTTGAAGCCTAGACAGATACAAAGAATTTGTTGTATTTGACATGAATTTGGGCAGGCAGATAGCACGAGAAATTGGTTGGCATAATGTGTCCAATATACCCGCAAACAGTTGTCGTAACAGCATGTAATGTGGTAGCAAAGTCCAGGAATGTAGCCGAAACTTATAGATAAGATGTTCAGAATTAGCTGGAAATCTGTTGATTTGAAAGTCGTGTCTGTTCAATAATAGTTCTTTGTAGCACATGGTGTTTTATTTCTGTTTAAAACAGGCTAGTGTTATCAAGAAATTTTTGGTAGTGATAAATTCTAAGGCAAAAGAAAGTATGGATAACGCAGCTAAAAATGCGACTTTTTTTGATCGGGTTCAAACTTCAAAACGGTGAAGAAAAGAGAATTGCGACATTTATTTTTGTCCGTTTGTTTTTATACTACCAGAACCTATTTGACCAGATTACCACCCAATTTCAAAAGATATACCCATTGTGCTGTGTTAATTTATCTTAACTGAGTTGATAATACCCTATTGCGTCTTATTTTAGAATGATTTACTAAATTTCTGGTAAAGTAGCAAATACAATGGTCACCAGTGGCAGGTAAAGGGTCTTTCATCGTTATTTAATCCCTGTAGTGTTTTAAATCAGTTGGCCCACAGATTAGATACCTGTAATATTAAGATTCTAACCTCAAATTACTGCTGACATTCTAGTATGAGGATTATTCCGGCATCCAGAGGCCAAAATTAATGAACCAAGAGGAAGTTCATCAACAATGGGTTGGAATTAAACATTTGAGAGGCTTGCAACCTTGGATCAAGGGATATCCATGGTCTTGCTAATGTATTAAATGCTATATAACATGACTATGAGATGAGAAGTGTTGGTCATTAGATGCCAGCATTGAGAAAGTTGATGCTGCCATGAATGTAGTCTTTCGACAAGGGTGCAGCAATACTTGAAATGTTACTTAATCAATGAAATATTATATATCTTGGGAATGCGAGGCTAGAGCATTAGTAATGTAACCAAGCTGCTCAATATATGGGTCTGTATCTGTGATCTGGCCTGTTAAGCCTGCACCACCGAATTTAAGTCCCACACACTAATGTAACTTACCTAGTTTTCTTGTATACAATATGTAGTACCACCATGTTGCTATATAAATGCCCCAATTTCAAAGGCATTTGTTATTTAGAATGTTTAACTGGGTCGTTGAGTTGCCTATTGTAGTATGTGGATTCTTGTCTGCACAACTAAATTCATTGTCGCAAAGTCGTGCTCAGTGCACAATTTGACATTTAGTGCTACAACACATAATAGCCACTATTAAATGGTCCCAATGTTGTACAATTATGGTTCAAATATGTTGATTTATATTTAATTTATTTGGTATTACTAATTAGAAAGTGTCTATTGTAATACAATTAGCATGTACTAATTTAGTGTATTTGTTGTATATATTTAGTCTAGATTTGCTGCAAATTTTATATGAAATATGTAATAGTATACACGAAAAAAGGACAACTCTTAAAATATAGATACTGATGCACATGATACATATAAAGTGTTATTCTAAAACGGATCTTCAAAGCTCAGAGTGATATTTGAGCAGGGCAACATGGTACAAAGTGTGGGCAAATCAAAAAGCAAAAGCATACCAAAAACACGTCAACTTGTGGCATAACAAAATAAATTCTACTGCATAACAAAAAAAATATTAGCATAACAGAAAACATACCAGCATAAAATTTAATCAGCATACCATAAAAACAAAAGCATATCAAAAGTACGCATACCAAAAAAGCATATCAGAATATTGGCATAACAGAAAATTGGCATAACAAATAAGTGAGCATATCAAATAAACAGCATATCAAATAAACATATCAAAAATGCAGCATATCAAACAAATAGCATAACAGAAAAGTTGCATAACAGAATATTAGCATATCAAATAAATGGCATATCAAACAATTGGCATATCAAATTATCGGCATAACAAAGTTTCGTAACAAAGTTTGGGCATAACAAAGCATTAGCATATTAAATAAATAACAAATATTGCACGTGACAATGCTTTGATATGCCTTGCTGTAACCGGTAATAGTAAAGTTAGTAACCTAATTGCCTAAGATGCTCAAAGTATGGTAATCATACTGCTGTATGTACCGCATGATGCCCATTTAAAGGTGTCTCTTCGAGTTCGTGAAACGAAGACAGAGTAGCTGTAAAATTCAGACATTATGTTGTTCACCTCCGGCATTGGTGTCACACCGCATGACACAAAGAATTTGAAGTTTTTTAAAGGCAGTAAAAAGTCGTACAAGGTTCCATACAAAAGATGTCGTATGGCGTATAAAAGTGTACATAGCTTTACCATCATATAACCTGTTATTGAGTTTGATACTATTAGGATGAGTGTAAAAATTAGAGGATTAATGGTCTTTCAATGGACATTTAGAGTAATTGGGGATCCGGTATATTTGAATTGATGTTCTTCCAATGTTAAGACAAATTCTTAAAGTATCTTTTTGAATATGCTAGAATATATGGAGAGTTTTATTGTTGTTAATATGGATAAAAAAATTTAGAGCCGGCAACTTCTGAAAGGTACTTTTTCCGAAGAGGTCGCACGGATTTTATAATGTCGCATGCGCCTGTTGCTTTCCATGTCGCATTTTTCAAATTCATCATGCTATCGAAGTTGCAAACGACATTTATGCCTGGAGAACTGTTCAACAAAAGATATACAATAACAAGTACTGCATTCCCATGTGTATTGTAAGAGGTAAAAAATAGTGTAAGAATAGGAAGAATATTAATTTGAATAATTGAAAGAGCTGTCAAATCAGAAAGAAGAGATGTTTTTGAGAAATGATAGCAAGTATGACGTTTTACAAACACCAGATACGTAAGTAATATGATATACACAGCTAACAATTTAGTGTAATATAGACATACCCTATTGGTACACTAATTGATTTATTATACACTAACAGAAACACAAACCCAAATTAAACTCATGCTATGACATGCAGAAACCTATGATTAACAACAATGCAGCCACAGCCATAGCCCAGTGTGCCTTGAAACCAACTGAGAATTGAGTGCTATGTAGAGACACACTAATTATTCTTACTAGAAGAGGTAGTGAAAAGTGTAATAAGTGGAAGGGAAGGGACTCAGGGTCGCAGGGCAGTCGCCACTTCCGGTTTAGGTGACAAAGTATTCGGCATGGAACCTGTACACAGGGTAGAGGGTGTAGAATAGGTACCACAGAAGACAAATGCTATCTCCGAACATCACATAAAGGGTCCATCAACCATAACAAAAAGTTATCCACGGCATAACATAAAATATTCGACCAGGCATATCAAGAAAACTATTTGGCCGAGCATACCAGGAAAATATTTAACTGAGGATAACAAAAAAATATTCCTAAGCATATCAGATAACACGTTCCCATATCAAAAAACTAATGTATGAGCATAACGAAATAAAAGCTTAGTCAAAAATGACACAAAAATAACAACACGTGATCCAATGGACAAACCGAAAATGAAATCCGGACATTAGGGATTGCCAGTATAATAGTGAATCTGGTCATATATGTAGACCTTCCCTCCATTGAAAATCCGAGTAAAATGAGTATATACGTGATAAGTGATATCAGATTGACATAGATCATTAAAATTGTACTATTCAATAGGCTGTTATACTTCTACTGTGGTTGTTGAGATATAACCAAAGATCCGTAAAAAAACACAACTTGGTGTTAGCTTAATTTACTGACTTTCAAAAATAACTGCTTGAAACGAGAAAATAATGACAATGCAGAGGTACGTGAAGTAAATAATGTGGCAATATATATTAAAATATCTAGAACCCAGAGTGAAAATCTTAATTCACAATTTATAATCTTTAATAATTGAGCCTTCTTCGTACATGGAATCAATTTGAGGCTTGAAAATTTTGCAGCAAAATGTCTTTTGAGCTTCATGGTAGGAGTCACTACGTTTCTTTCAAGAGTTAATGGTTCAATATCAATAAAAATATTGTGAATCTTTTCAAATCCTTGTAATCGACCATTCACTTTCTGATTTAAGTCTAGCAATATTTGTTTCTTAAATTCTGGTTTGTTTAATACCTCAACAACTTTATCACCAGAAGAAAGATCAACATATTTACTAGCAACATCAGGTTGTAAACCAACGACCCCAACTAAATATGACTTTGTCGAGTCACCATGAACAAAAAGCTGCAGAATGGTAGAATTTAGAGATAAATACAAACTTTCAATATTCTCTGGTGAGACATATTCCCCTTGCGATAATTTATAAAAGTTCTTCACCCTGTCAATTATTCTGAAGTAGCCATCACTTGCTCCAATCTCAGCAACATCACCTGTGCTAAACCAACCATCTTCATCAATCGACTTTGCTGTTTCTTCGTCATTCTTGAAGTACTTTGTAAATAATTGTGCACCACGAATCTGTAACTCGCCTCTTGGTCCATTGGCATCATCTAACATGTATCCCATGTTTGGCAATTCTCGTAATCTGGCTTCCATGGATGGAGAAATAACACCACACGTTCCAACACTAGAGTTCTTAAATGGTAATGCAAATAACATCCCACCAAACGATTCACTGCTGCCATACCCTTGGCCAAACCCAATTCCTAAACTAGATTTCAAAAATTTGATTGTTTCAGGGGCAATTGGGGCGCTTCCAGTTAGACAAAATTCCATGCTATCATAACCAATGGCATTCCTTAATCTCTGAATTAACAATTTGTCATAAATAAAGTGGTCTCCACTATCATCATTCTTGTTCTGTTTAACGCGCTTAGCTTCAATTGCTCGTCCGTACAATGATCTTGTAAGACTAGAAGTTGAATCAATTGTTGATGCTCTAATTCCTGCCTCAATTTTAGTAAATATACGGGGAACATTGGCCATAAAAGTTGGCTTCCATAACCTCAAGTCCTCCACCAAAGTTAACGGAGTTCCTCCCAATCTTTGGAACGCAGAGGATCCCCCAAACAAAAACATAGCCGCAAGCATTTGTCTTTCAAAAATGTGCGCTAATGGCAAAAATGCAAACTCTCTGGTTCCCTTATGGTGTGGCAACAAAAGACTATATGCCAATATGGCTGATGCAGCACATCTTTGTGGTAGGACAACACCCTTAGGATTAGCTCCAGTTGTTCCTGAAGTAAAAGTAATGGTGAAAACTGTTTCGCTGTTTGGTGGATTTGCTTCATGAGGAAAGATTGCACCCGTTTTTTCCACTTGTGAAAAATCGTACAACTTGATATTGCACTTTTCTGCCAATTGAACCAAACTAGCATCAGACTTCTTTAATGGGTCCATTGACACAATTAAAATAATAGATGCTAAAGATTCAGGATCAGCTCTTTTCAATTCAATCAAATTACGAATATGATCTTTTGAGCTAATGATAACTGGGGATTGAGTTGTCTCCAAAATATATTTTGTTGTTTCAGGGCCCAATGTATCATACAATGCAGTTGACGTAATGGAATTTGAGGAACAAGCCAAGTCGGCCAATACCCATTTGACACGATTAGCTGCATAAAATGTAACAACAAAGGACATATCGTCACTATTGTACAGCTTGTAATTAGCTTCATGGTCGTCAATCTTCTGATGAGATTCCAATGATTTATCCTTAAATGGGTTTGACTTTAAAAGAAAAAACAATCCAGCTGCAAAATAGTCCTTTCTTTGTCTGATTTCTTCGTATGAGATTGTAGCATACCGTTCCAAATGTTGCGAGTTCTCATAATCATATTCATGGTAAGCGAGACATGGCTCATTGGCGTAGCGTTTAGCAGAGCTTTCAAATATGTCATGGTAAGTGTCTAAACCTTTAACTAAGCTTGACTTAATTCCATTCGGAGTCGCTGCGTTTCTATAAATTTCCGAAAAGCCTTTGACAGCGGTACCAGGAACTTTGATCGACTCACCTGCAACTTCTTGGGGAAATGGCAAAATATGGTTCACAAGGGTTTCAATAGGCAAGTCATTTGGATTTTCAAAAATATAGGGTTGGTCATCTGTTGCATAGACATTATCTGTGTCAGATATAGATGGTAAGGTTGTCATAATTGGTAAAACAATTATTGAGATATTGATCAGATAGATTGAAAAAAAAAGAAAAAAAAAGACAAAAAAATCAACAATATAAGAAAACAGAATACCAGAAGTCAAATTCCTTTCAATTTATATTCCCAAGGAATTAAATTTAGTTAAAGAAACTAATCGTTACTCCGCTCTTTTAGCCCCCTCTAGAATAGGTTTTTCGGCCCCAACTGGCAAATGTATAGGTTCTTCATGTTAGACCTCGCACTTTTTCGTGGTGTGGGGAAACCGATCTTACTTCAAACAAAAAAAAAAACAAAAAGTCTGCGAGCCGTCGGCACTTCCCTAAACGGGAAGCGGTCGGGGTAAAGTCCCACTCCACAAGTTTTCGTAGAATAACCGAAGCCCGCTAAGACGCACACATTGACAACTTTCAAAAGTGAAATCAGTGTACGTGTATGCATAAATCAGTCTCAGTTCTCGGGAAAAATTAGCTTTTTAAGCAAATTGTTGATCATCGATATTCCATCCACGTTGTTGATACTGGAGACAATCATATTGTAATTTGTATTATCTATACGTTTAAAATGAGGGTTAGTTGATTCTCTCGTTGGAAAATCAAAATCATCAACTTCAATACCCTCGTTGATCCTCAATTGGTTACATTTTTCAATTATAATCCTATCATTCTGAACCGACCGGATTAATACGAGTGAGTTTTGGACATTGTGTAGTCTTATCTGGTGCCCTTCTAAGATTAATAGACACCCCTGGATGTCATGAATAAATATTGGACCATGGACAACCAACTTAAATACAGAATCGGTTGCATTTTTCAAGTGCAACGACGAAGGAATGTGCCCTGTATTCACATATGCGTGTTGAATAGCTTCGATCACCACGTGACCAGATGTGTTTATTTGGTAAACCTCATTATTAATGTCATGAATTGTGTCTCTTGTGGGTAATACAGTTGGGGCAGTGCATAGTTCTGGTTTAATATTTGCGGGAACAGGTTTGCCCTCGAATGAAAACATCTTCTTACTAAGTTGGTTCGACTTTGATTGTAGTAATTTATTTAAGACCCTGATCTTGTCCATGTCTACTTTTGTTTGTACAACGGCTGATTGAAGATTTCCATTGTTCTTTCCATTGTTTTGAGTTCAGATTGAAGGACTCGTAGTGTTGATTTGGAGTCGCAAACGATTATTCGCAGGAATAATTCTTAAAAAAAAAAAATTAAAGTTAGATATCGTTTCCATGTTAAAAATCTAATATATTTGTACTTAATTGCATACCATCCATCATTAATTATTGTTTGAAATGGGGTTACTCTTGAATTGACTATCTCAATTGTCTTTCTTTTTTTTTTCTCTCGTTACAGAGACGTTATTTCTTTCTCCTTCACTTACTTGAAACATTAGGATCTTGTTCGCCACAATTTATAGGAAAAAAAAATCAGAATTCCCCAGAGTTAAACTCAGGAATTGTCCAAATTTCCCTTTTTCAAATACAAAATCACATTTTTCTGTTTTATCAGTATTATACTTTGGTCAGGTTTTTGATTTCATTTACTGCTTTGTTATTTGCGCCAATATTTAAATACAAGCTATAGTATTGTTAATTGAATATGGTATAAGAGAACCATTCAAGTGCGAAAAAAGTTCCCTAAGTATACAGTAGTGTATAATTGCTAATTGTTTTTTTTTTTTTTTTGCAAGTCTTAAAATTTTTCAACAAAGGAAAAATATTTTTCGTTGGCTAAAGAGACCTCTCTTCTCGTTAACCAACGTTTTCCTGTCCTTACATTTCCAGAGAATAGATTCAAGTAAAGTCTAGAGAGAAAGATGTCCCAATCAGTCAGTGCACCATTAGGTTCAGCAGATATTGCTAAATTAAGTATCCCAACCTTGCCACAGGTTACCCCAGAACCACCAAAGCAAAATGGATTTTGGTCTTCCAACCCAGTCTTTAGCTACATCAATGATGTTTATATTACTATCAGCGAACATCGTAAGTCTTTCGGCTTAACTAACCCAGGAACAATTGAAAATTTGAACAAGGAAGTCTCTCGTGATGTTTTTGAATCAATATTTCTTCACTGGTTTAAGAGCTGATTTGAACAAAGCATTTTCCATGATGCCAGCTTTCCAAACTCACACATTGAGTATCGGTTCAAACGTTTTGCCAGCATATGCCTTTAGTGCTTTGTATGCCACCGATGATTACTTCTTGCAAGGTAATATCGACAATGATTTTTCCTTTTCTGGAAGAATTAACTATGGTTGGGATAAATCAAACATTTCTAAAGTCACTTTACAATTAGCTCATGGACAACCTTCTATGATCCAATTAGAACAAGACTACCAAGCTAATGATTTTTCCATCAATTTCAAAACTTTAAACCCAAACTTTTTAGCCGGTAATGAATTCAGCGGTGTTGTTGTTGGTTCAATTTTGCAATCTTTAAGTTCCAAATTAGCCGTTGGTTTAGAAACAATGTACTCCAAGCAACCATTGGCTCCACCAGACACTGCTGTTTCTTATGTTGCCCGTTATAACGCTGGTAACTGGATTGCTTCCGCTCAACTTCAAGCACAAGGAGCTTTAATTGCCAGTTTCTGGAGAAGAGTTACCGATAAGGTTGAAGCCGGTTTGGAGACTCAAGTTGCTGCCACCATGAAACAAGTTGCCGATCCATTAATGGGAATTGGTTTTGAACCAGTTATCGAAGGACAAACCACCATTGGTGCTAAATATGAATACAGAACCGCTGTTTTCAGAGGTCAAGTGGACTCAAAAGGTAAAATCAGCGCATTCTTGGAAAAGAGAATTTTGCCAACCGTTTCAGTATTATTCTCTGGGAAATTGATCAATTTAAGAACTCATCTCGTTTAGGTTTGGGTTTGCAATTTGAAGCTGCTGGTAATGAACAATTGATGTTAATGCAACAAGGTTTAGTTGATGCTAACGGTAATCCAATCCCAGGTGCTTCTGCTGCTCAAATGTAAATAACAACAGATCAAGATATAGAGAAAGCGTATGTGTCTGTGTACGAGGGAAACCCACAAAAGAAAAACAGCAGAATGCAGTAAAGGACAAGCTTCCATTATTGCCTTATTGATTTATTTTATCATCTTTGTATATATAAACATAAATATAAATATAAATTATTAAACAATGAAAGGAAACATAGCAATTTGATGGAGGAAAAAAAAAAAAATCATATAAAGGTCACCAGCCGAACAATCTTGAAGTAAAACTTGCGCTTTTAGGGATCGATGCTGGCGGCGAACTAGTATATGGCTGTTTCAAAATTGGTTTATCAGGTTTAGAGCTTAACATCTTATAAATTTCATGTGAATCTAACTTAACATCGCTCTTGTGACTAACATTGTTTGAAATACTTCCCCCATAAATGCTCTGCCTTCGTCTATTTAGCTCGGATCGAGGCATCGATGTTTTTATTGACGACAATGGTAATCTTGACATTGACTTGATAGACCTAGAATCCTCTTCTGCTCTTCTATTCTGACTATTGCGAAGCTGAATGTTTTTGTAGATACTATGTAAATCTGTTACAGCACTGTTCATGCTATACGTTGATCTTGACTTTGGGATTTTCTTGCCATTAATACCATTGTTGACAACACCGACATTGGAGTTGCTATTGCAATTGGTAACGTTGGAGGAGTTAGGCTGAATTAAGTTTGGTTCCATCCATCCGGTTTCGCTGGTGTACAACTCACTCCTGGAGGATCTTCTGCTTCGCAGATAATTGTGCAGTTTGTTTTCTATTGGGTAATACTGCGCCAATATATTGCTATTACTGTGATGAAAACCGTGAAGATTCTGAGCTGATGCAATCGAAGGTTGCCTCGTTTGTGGTCTCAGAACCATTGCCGCTGAATCATTAAGATTTTGCTCATATTCGTCTAATAATGAGTCCATGGAAGATTCAGATTTTTCTTCAATTGTGGTATACTTGTTATTGATAGTATGTTGACTGGTAGAGTAATTTGCTTGCTGTCGTCTGGGTTTAGGCTGGTGCAACAATAACTTCAGATTAATATCTAGACTAGCAATATTACTATTCAAGGTTTCAACTGATACTTTCTTTGGCACTTGGAAGCGGGAAAGCGATGGCAGATGAGGTTGTTGTGGGTTACTGGAAGCAAAGTGAACAGGGGAGTGCATGTAAGTCAGAGGGAGATGGGTGCTGACGGTGGAGATTCTGGAATTTCATTTAGTATGTACTCATTCTGTGGAGACTGCAATTCCCGAGGCATAAAATCTATATTGTGGCTCTCTTTCGTTTCATCTTGCTCATACAAATCAATAAACTGTATGTTTTTTTGAAACACCCCTACAAGGTTATTAATCATCTGTACATCCTCACAATGAAGCGAAATCTTGTAATACCTTTCCGGATTAGTTAAAGTTAGCATAAATTCATTTAAATTAATTCTCAATATTTTGGTTCTTGAAAGCAAAGGATAGACAAAAGTGCTTCCACACGATAAGAACGTGATATCACCACGTAATTGAAAGACTTCAAATACACCACGAGCCAACAACGAACCATTGACATTATTCTGATTAGCAATTTCCAAAATTTCCACGGACTTATATCGGAACAAACTTACTTTATCGTCTATACTTAAAGATAAACTGAGACTATCACTATTCTCAAGGTCTGCTTGTTGAGTACTTAGTGGAGCAGTGTCGCTTGAACGCAAGTTTTCCTTCAAGTCTGATAATTGATTGAATGCATTAGAATGTCCTTGTTTATATCTTGAAATTGCTTCCTTACGTGGTGACTTATAGGGAATAGATTTTTGTGAATGTTCAGAGAGAAGTGTCTGTGGGGGTGGAGTAACAACCTCACGACCTAGCAATTCATTCCTGTTTCCCAAGTTTTCATCTTGTTTTTGGTCACACAATAACATATCTGGTGCTGCCAGAGTCGTCGTAATAGATGAGGAATGTTGTGACTCGAGTGAATTTTGCTTTGAAGGCGATCCAATGTGAGCTGATTCGTTGTTTTGGGTCTTGAATTTACGTTTGTTGTAGTTTCTCCTGTTTTTCCTCTTACTGCCCGAATCACGTGTTTTGTTGTTTTCATTAGCCATGGTTACTTCCTTTATTCTAATTCAGATTCATGTACAAAAAATATGAAACCACGCAGTAAGATTTATAAATAAAAGTCAAAGATATGCTATCAAGCACAGGTATTATTCGTTGTGATTTTCAGGTGAATTTTTTTTTTTTTGTGTTTTTGTACTTTTTTCTTCAAACTTTCTTCCCTGATTTCTTGGAGAGAGAGAGACACAGAGAGGAATAGGAAAGGTGGAGAAATTCGCATGAGGTAAAAAAAAAAATATTGAGGCATTGGACCGAGCAAGAAGCACTTTAAGGTGACACTACAAACCAGATCAATGCACAGTTATATACTATCGTATGAATGTGGTAAGGATATTTTTATTAAATGTTTGAAATTTAATCTATGCTACAGAATTTCCACTACCCAAAACACGTGTCTCGCCCAAAAACCCTGGGGGATTGGAAGTGTTGCCTTGTTCAATATCGGTTCCTTGATTCAACATCGGAGTATACTCATTGTTATTTCTTGTGATAACACATTCATCCTCCTTGTAAAAGGTGACAATCTTTCCTAAAAAGTTGATCAAAAGCTGACTTTCTTCTCAATTGATATCACTATGTGTGATGGTGGGTACAATTTGTTCAAATAACCAAGGCTTAATAAATATCCTGTCAAAATTCCAGCCACATGCCCAGGAAATGAACTACTAGGAAACAAAATCATAAAGAATATTGCAATAAAAAAGGGCAAATAGATGGTATGAATTTTAAGTTCCATATTGTTAAAGTGCAACGTGTAGAATATAGGTTTAAACTTGGATTCTTGATACGCCATGTAGCTCATGAACAGAAATGCTATGCCAGATAAACCAACCACCCCAGTATTTGGATAAAAAAGTAACCCTGCCAAACAATATTGTAATCCCGCTACGACCGTTAACAAATTTAATGTGATGCCCGCATGGATAGTACCATTTCTCATTTCAAAAATTGCCAAAGGGGTCAATAAAGTGAATATGTTACATATCCAATGAAAAAAATTGGTATGAACCATTGAATAGAAGGAAAGACTGTTGAGGTTGAAATCCAAAGGTGCTCTGGGATACAACACTAAACTGTTCAAATCATACAGCGTTAATGTCCTAATTAAACATAGTATGAGCGTAAAAATGACTAGACCGATGGTCAATGCAGGTGGTTTGATCTTCGAATCAAAAGTAGGAGGGAATTCGTTGAAGTTGATCATGGTTTTAGTTGTAATTAAGTCCTTTGAGATTTGCCTTAACGTGTTTCTGTTGTCGCTTTATTTATTTAAGTGGGAGAAAGAGAAAAAAATACAGAAAAATTTTCTCGTTCTTTTTTTAGCTTTATGTGCAGTATTTTGTGTGTACTTTTTTTTTTAGTTTGTGTGAAATAATGTTCAGGGCTGTGAGATTAAGAAATAGTTGCTGGTGAAGTTACAAGATTGTTCATGCATTGTAATTATTCATTAAATTTCCACTATAAACTTTGATCTACTTTCTGTTTGAGCTGTAACAAGAAGTTTTGCTTGTTATTGTTGTTTTGCTCTAGCTTTTCTATTTTATCAAAAGTGTTAACTAATGTTTCATTGATATTGTCGATTTGTTGCATAGAATTTTTGATGTTGCCCAACTTCAATCTTAAACTCCCTAGATATTTATCAAAATCCTTTGCAGTTACTTTTGTATTACTACTATTGTTCAATTCATATAAGAGATTAAATAAATCCGGCAATATCTCGATAGATCTCATTTTATCAATTGGGTCTTCTTCTTCTTCTCCCTCTTCTTCTCCTTCTTCTTCTCCTTCTTCTACTCCTTCCACTTTGACATCATCATCTTTTATTACCACCACCTCAACGTCTTCATTCCGAGGTGCTTCTAGTACTAACGCTTGATCTTCCGGTTGGATTAGTTCTATGGACTGTATTGACTCAATATTTGAACTTTCATTAGCGTGACCTTGCCTCATATCCTCGAAATTCTGGTGCTGTGTTTGAGACTCTTGTTGTTGGAGCCCTTGACCCATAAATTCTTGTTCCTGTTGATGTAATACTGAATTATCAATTGTAAGATCTAAAGGGGTTCCAGTCTTAATATCACCAAGCATGGTACTGTTGTTTGAAGGTAACGGCGAAATCAACGTTGATTTACTTCCCTCAGAATTCATCTTTCCTGTTGATGTATCAATATTAATTCTTCAAGGTTTCATGTCTTTTTTTCTTTGAGCTTAATATAGTGCTGCT
Source organism: Candida sojae (assembly GCA_013177575.1). Lineage (NCBI taxonomy): Eukaryota > Fungi > Ascomycota > Pichiomycetes > Serinales > Debaryomycetaceae > Candida > Candida sojae. Next base: position 12,878 of record WWPN01000006.1, on the reverse strand, counting down.
TTTGTAGTAGCGTGTGCTTGTCGAAATTGGTGGACGGGGCGAGGGAACAACGAACGGATAATAAACAGTAAAAGAAACAAAATGAAGTGGAAAAACAAAACAGCAACAACTGCTAATCAATCAATGGATTGCTAACCATCCCCATCTAGCTATTATTATTAATCAAATATGGATAGTGTATTGTCAATATGTGGACTTTGCTTGCCATGCTTTCCAACTTTATCATCACCTTCTATAACTATAAATAACCACGCTTACAAGATCATCAAATTACTTGGAGAAGGGGGTTTTTCATACGTCTATTTGGTATCAACAAGGACACAGTCATCCCAGTCGTACTATGCATTGAAAAAAATAAGATGTCCATATGGGATTCAGGACGAAAGTTTCAAGAATGCTTTAAAGGAAATTAAAAATTATCATCGTTTCAAATCACCCTACATAATCTCAAGCATTGATGAATTAATCCAACTGGAAGGTGATGGTTCGAAGAATGTATTAATCTTATTGCCTTTCTTTGAAAAATCTTTGCAAGATATAATCAATGAATTAGTTTTAAGCAATTCTAAGATGGATCAAGACGAGATATTGAGAATATTTATTGGTATTTGTCGAGGATTGAAGGTTATGCACAAGTACAAAAAAACATCAGCCAATAACACTAGGCTAGATGAAGATGAACAAGATGTGTTGTTACCTGTTAGTGAGGATGATGACTTTGACGAGTCAAATGGAAACGATAATAGCTTACAGATGCAAGAGTTAGTGCCATATGCACATCATGATTTGAAACCGGCGAATGTAATGTTGTCTGCTGAAGGTTTACCTGTTCTTTGTGACTTGGGATCATGCTCTAGAGCAAGAATTTCTGTACGAAGCCGTCAACAGGCATTGATGGTTCAGGATTTTGCTCAGGAACATTGCACATTGCCATATCGTGCCCCCGAGTTGGTCGATGTTGCTACGAACGCTGAAATAAATGAGAAAACTGATATCTGGTCTCTTGGTTGTTTGTTATATTGTTGCTGTTTTGGATATTCCCCCTTTGAAAAATTAGAAATTGAGCAAGGGGCAAACTTGAATTTGGCAATATTACAAGGTAAATATCAAATCCCTCCCGACAACGGCGGATATGATCCAAAAGTAATTGGATTGATTAAAAAATGCTTACAATTAAAACCTGAAGCTAGACCCAATATAGACGAATTGCTTGACGAAGCACTAGAAGTAGCAAGGCAATTAAATGTCTAGGTATTACTAGGGGTATGTACTATTTAACTGCAAAATAAAATTTAAGTGTACTACTAAAATATAGACATACTTTTTTATTGGGGGCTTCTGTACCTACTTTACAAGTCAAGGTTGAGGCGGAATAACAAACAAATGCAACTGTCACAAAGCAAAGTACTTACTATTAAATATGCATGATTGGAAGTAAGTATTGTGACAAGGATAACCTAGCTAGCTGGTGATGTTTGGTGAAAATGAAGCTGTTTTGTATTTTTTTGTATGAAACTGTTGGTGTTAGAAAAACACAGAGTTGTTATTAAATTAATTTTAGTGGTCTGGTGGTATTCTTGTCAGTTTGCATGATAATACCATGAACTTTGCTTTAAAACGAGAAAATTAAGTTTCTAGGTCCAAGCGGTCTAAGCTAGTATTACATTGGAACCCAGTTAGTTGTTCCATAGTCATCACATTCGGGTCAAAATCAACAGCTGATCAACCTCCCGGAAGTAATACATTTAACGTTGTTGTGTTATTGGAGTGTGTCCATAATTCGTGCCCAGTGTAGTGCATTCTACGACAATCTTAGATCTATATAAAGACTGGTATATGTAATTATATGCGCAAAATACACGACTCCAAAATTCAAGGGGGCAGATAATGAAAGAGCAAAAAAAAAGTGTAATTGCGTCCAGGAAAGAAAATCAAATAATAATCAGATAATTTTTCTTATTTTATTTCTTGTTACTCAAATATATAACAAATGTCTGCCAAAATTCCATCATCTGAAAATAAAATCGATGTTATTGAATCAAATGATTCTATTATTATACCAATTAACTTACGTGCATTTATTCGGTTTGTAGTCTTGGCTTACTTGATTGAAATTGTCTGTATAAAAGCTATACAGAATTTATTCATGCCAAGTGTATTTGTTGATGCTACTTATTTTACAATATACCTGATGTATGCAAATGTCCTAATGATGATGTTTACACTTATTATGAGTTTTCATATTTCTAGCATAAATCAAATATCTACATGGAATTCTATATTTATGATCATTGGTGAGATTGCATTAGTTATCTTGATTATGATTAATTGTAAATTGGTTTGGGATTTTCCAGAATTCCCGATTTTGATCAAAATTTGTCCCTTCTTTGCCTCAGCACTGTTTTTTTGTTCCCACTTGGTAAAAATATTTCAAATGAAGAAAGTAACAAATAATAATGGTGATGAAGAAGAAAGTGTTTAATTAATTAGAGAGTATATGTCACAAAACAAAGTACTTACTAGTAAATATGCTTGATTGGGAGTAAGTATTGTGACAAGGATAACCTAGCTAGCTGGTGATGTTTGGTGAAAGTGAAGCTGTTTTGTATTTTTTTGTATGAAACTGTTGGTGTTAGAAAAACACAGAATTGTTATTAAATTAATTTTAGTGGTCTGGTGGTATTCTTGTCAGTTTGCATGATAATACCATGAACTTTGCTTTAAAACGAGAAAATTGTATTATTATTTTTATTTACTACTTTTATATAGGATTAAGAGTTAAGTGTGATTCAAGGAATACACGATTATTAGAGATTACATTTAAAAGGAGTTTCTAGATTCAAGAGGTCTAAGTTAGTATTACATTGGAACCAGTTAGTTGTTCCATAATCATTCATATTCGGGTCAAAATCAACTACTGATCAACCTCCCGGAAGTAATACATTTACGTTGTTGTGTTATTGGAGTGTGTCATAATTCGTGCCCAGTGTAGTACATATTACGACAGCAACGAAGAAGAAAAAAAAACACGAAATTATATACACAGATTCTCATCTGCCAATTTCATACTATACATTTTAATAACACGTTATACGTGGTGGTTTTTTGGTTCAGTTTTTTTTTTCATTTCATTTCATTTCAGTTCTATTCGTTCATTTACCTGTTTGCTTTTATTATTATTGTTACTATTGTATTTTTTTATGACATTAACCAAGTACCAGAGAGGGGATTTGATAGAAGGATGGAATGATTGTCCTGTTCCCCAAAAGAAAACAATTATTGTGAAAGATCACAGTCGAGATATAACAGTCCAGAATGTCACTGGTTTATTAACCAAAATCTTTTCCTTGAATTTGAACCTCCCTGAACGTGAGGTGAATCATTACAAATCAAAGATTGTGAACAGTGTCGAGAAGATGAGTCCCAATTCTACTCATTTAGCTTTCATAAACCATATCTGTCAAGAGATTTTAGATAATCTTGATGAAATTACACCAAAGTTGAGAAATAACCTTAAAACCGAGGTTGTGGAATATATGATGGTCCATGAAGGTGTTAGTTCTTGGTGTTCTCCGTTAAGAAAAATCGTGGTTAGTATATAAGAAATATACAAAGTTATTGTCAGCAATGCTGTATATATTACCATTTAAACTATACGTTTAGCACTCAATATAAAATGCAAAAAAATTGACACATTGACGTGAGAAATTTACAGGGATTAAAACTTCTTTCTTTTCCCAATTTGGGCTTGAAAACCAGTCTTGATAGAAGACACAGATCTGGTAGATCCACATGCCTTACAACTCAAGAAATGCAAACGGTTGGCACTTTCTCTTCAATTCAGTATTCATACTCTTACATGTCTTACAAGTGACATATTCAATGATGTATCTTCTCAAAACTGATTCCATTTGTTTTGGTTGGAACTTACCTTTCAAAATCAATCTCTTTTCACCATCTATGGAACCCGTGGTACCCAATTCAGCAAACAAATATTGAATCAAATGCTCTGGACTTCTTTGCAAAACCATGGCAATTTCTTGAACATTGGCAAACATGGTCTTCTTGGAACCTTCTCTTTGAACGACTGGAGGTGGAATACGGAATTTTGGTCCTGATCTATCACCAGCTAACTCTGGGTTATTTGTTTTCAAAATAGTGAAGAAACGAGACAACAAATCGGGGTAAGACAATCCAATTGTGGATTGATCCTTTGTGCCATTACTACCACTACCATTGTCTGTATTCTCTTCGACACCAGCTTCTTCCAACTGTTGTTCGAATTCATCGACACCCACAATCTTGGTGGACTTCTTCTTCTTTTTTCAAAGACAAGTCGCCTAAAGATGAGCTCAAGTCTTCATCTACGGATGGAGATGCAGACTTCTCGGAAGTTTTCTTAGATGAGCTTGATTTCTTCTTTTCTTCAATCCAGAAAACAAATCATCTACTGATGCATCTGCTGGTTGAGGTGTGGACTCAGTTGACTCAACTCCCTCGGCAGCTGGAGATTCGGAAACAGGCTTCTTTGACTTCTTCTTCTTCTTTAAGGTAGTATCAAATCCTAAATCTGACATGGTGATATTCTTATGCTTACTAAATCTATAAGGTATTAGTTGAGATTATGACTGAAAAATAAAAAAAATTACAAGAGAGCTCAAAAAAAATTTTTTTTTTTATCCAGTCTTACACGCACAAACAAAATTTTATTAGAGGGAAAAAAAAGAAAGACTAGACTAGAACAATTGTGTAGCAGTATCTGTTTTGCTACGTCAGAATGATTTCAATACTTTATATGTATTATATGTTTCTAATGTACATGATGATGTGTATGTATAATGACTAGTTCTAATTGTCTTTTATATTCAATTCCTCTGTTTTTCTTTCCAAATCAGCATTACTGTCCTTCTCTATACTAGCTTTAAATACGGCGTCTCTTGCTTGATCATCAGCTAGTTTACTTTCTTTACCAGGTTGATAAGTAATCTTTGTAGTACCTTCTGCTTCGTTTTCTTCGACATCAAATGCATCCTCTGGGGTAAATTTCTTCAAGTACCAGTTTTCAACTTCAGTTTTACCATTCTGTTCGGCTTCATAGATAGAATCATGTCCAGAATTATTTTTGACAAATGGATCTGCATCAAATTTTTCAACCAAGTATTGAACCACCTCCAAATGACCATTGTATGATGCCCAATGTAAGGCTGTGTTTCCATTATCATTTTTGGCTTCAATAAACTCTTTAACATTGTCTTTATCAATCAACTGCAACAAATATTTAACAACTTCCAAATGTCCATTTGCCGCAGCCATATGCAATGGTGTGCTTGATGTTATATCATCTTTTATTACTGTTAATGTTTTTGGAGTTATTAATTTTTCGAGATCAAATATTTCCTTTAATGTTTCCAAATCACCAACTCTGGAATCGTATATCACTACGTCCATTTCTTCCTGGGTCAACTTAGTTATCTCTTCAGACATATTTTTGCTGTAATTCTTATTTTTGTCGTCCTGTTACCAACTGGTTGTTTAGGTTATCCTGGTTGAATCTTTGTAAAAATAAAAAGAATTGAAGAAAAAAAAAAATTTCAAAATATCACAGAGATGATCATGATTACATAATCTAACGTGAGAGGAACATTTCTGAGTGAGAGATTTCCATAGAATTTTCTTCTATTAACCTTGTTTTTTTTAAATTCAAGCAACAACCAACTAACCAACTATTTGTGGGTTCTGTACCTTTATAAAGCATGGTTCCACCAAAAATTGAAGTAATTGAGGATAATGGCTATACCAAACAAGATTCATCAAAGCCTAAAAAGAATCCTTTTGCCACCAGTTCTAAGAAAACTACGGTCAGAAGAACAGTAGATGAAGCTTATCCGCAAAGAAAAGGTCTTAATGAACTTCAGTTTAAACCCTTAAAACCTATTGACATTCTATTTGATAGGTTGCAATCAGAGATTAATTTACCTTATGATAAACTAACTGTTGACGAACTCTATAGTCGATTTCAACTATCTACGGCAGATGACTCCTTAGGGAAACGATTTTTGGTTGTGGAACGATTATTGAATTACTTGCTAGAAATTCAAAACCTTTCAGTGGATTCCACAGAATCAGCTGACAAGAACTTGATGACAATTTCATTGCATGATATAAAAACCTTCAGTAAATTGGTAAATTTGATTATTATTCATGGTATTTATCCCCCTTTGAATGTTTTTCGAGTTGGGGTAGAGTTTGAGAAGAGGCAATTGAAGAGTATATCAGATAGCAAGAATACTATTAAACCTGATAAATTACCACAAAATAACTCAGAGTATATCGAAAAACTTTTACAGTTGATCTACGAGAAATTCAACATATTATTCCAACACCAATCAGATGTCACAGATTTACTATTTAAGGGAACTGGATATACAGACTTTTTGACGGTATCCATAACGTTAGTCACCAATCCTAATTTTAAATCCAACCACATTGATATTTCAAAAATTGAAAATTTTGCATCTACCTTTGAATTATTTCAAATATATTCATTACTAATGGCATCATCATCACCACCTCTATTTAAGAGATTTGTCATGTCCCGTTTGGAATTGCTTCACTATTCAAGAACTGACGGACTACTAACATTAATTGAATTTGTGCTCGGATTAAGAGATCAAGAAGAAATTAATATTGAGAAGTTTGAACATGTTTCCAACGTGGTGTTGCTGAAACCAAAAAGTGTTGATACGAAAAGTTACTTTACTTCATTGGGAGATCAAATATATCGTCTATTGATCAACATTAACAGGCCAACTATTACGTCATGTGTGTCGTTTGTCTTGGAGAAACTCTGGCAAAGAAATAAACTAGTGGCAAGTGACTTTGTATTAAAGAAAATATGGGATTTGTTTAATCCATCTATTGGAAAACAAGATATCTTGGTAACGGAAAGTGAACTCAACAATAACATCAATGTCATACTTTCCTTGACCAAAAAGGGCATGGAACCAGATCTTTACCAAGCAGTCATGGAACCAATAATCTTATCTCTTTGGGGATATTACCTTTTTCTCAAACGGAACAAGAAACCATGGGGAATTATTTCCGATATATTAACGAGCTATTTCACTATAATGAAGGATTTTGACAGCAGCAATATTGCAGGGTTATTTCTAATAGCTAAAAACTTGTTATATGAACAAGGTGATCTGTGGAAGTTCGAACTAGGCAGTAATGATCTTGTACAAATTATTCCCGTTAAACCGGAGTTTTCATCCATAAGCAAAGAAACGAAAGTCAATAACTTTATTAATTCTTTGGACTTTGCATGTGAATCATTTATCAATCTATTACAGGACTTAGACAACGAATTAATCCAACGTCTATTTGTCAAAATCCTTAAGAACTGGTTAAATAAAGATGATGATCTTCTAGGGGGTGATGTAACTAACCCATTTTTGGTGCTTGTGGATCTACGTCTATTAGAAAGTATAGGAGAAAAGTTCCGAGAAAAGTTAGCTACTAACCCAATCGACATGTTGGAATTGGTTGACAGCTTTCTTAGTTCCTCAAAGACGATCGACTCTGTTGAAAAAACACAAGAAACAGATTCAGATGACGAGGAGGAGGACGATGATATGGAAGGAGGCGGCGATGACACACAACTGATGTTAACGGTGTTGCTACAATTACTATCGGCAATTTTGTCTGAAAATGATATCATTGTTGATGACAAGTGCTCAGAATTGTTATCCAGTATTTCGAAATCGTTGTCATCGTTGGAACCTACCAATGTTGCAGCAGGGGCTCTTCGTACTAGAATCCAGGACTTGGTAAATGGTAATCATATTTCGTCAGCTGCAAATAAACTTGAAATCCAAAGGGAGACTTTAAGCAGAGCAATTACAAGTTTGAATGATCCTTTGGTGCCTATTCGAGCTCATGGATTGTATTTATTAAGACAATTGATTGAGAATAGAAGTACGGTAACTACATTGGATTTTGTGATCAATTTGCATCTAGTCCAATTGAAAGATCCTGAGCCATTTATATATCTTAACGTGATTAAGGGTCTTGAAACATTGCTTGATTGGGATAAAGTGGCGGTGCTCCAGAAATTATGTAAAATGTACTCCGACGATTCAAATGAGGCGGACTTGGATGATAGGGTAAAGATCGGGGAAGTATTATTAAGGTTTGTAAAACACGAAAACGAACTCTTTGGCGGAGAACCAGCCAAAATAGTGGTTAATTCTGTCATGAAATTAATTAGAAGGGTTGATAACAAACAAAGGGACAAACGATTAGATATGTCTGCGTTATCCATACTAGGAGAATGTGTTACAAGCAATATATTTGCTGTTAACATAAATGATATTTTGGATTGTTGTATCGGGGTATTAGATTTGGAATCAAGTCCTATTATCCGTCGAGCTGCAATTGTAGTGATACATGATATACTAGTAGCTTTATCTGAGAAGAAAAATATTGACTTTCCTGTGGAATACGTGGACAAAATCAAAACCGTATTAGGATACACAGCCGAGTATGATAAGGATTATTTGACTAAAGAGCATGCAAAAAGGTTTTGTCATACTTTGAATAGTACTTAGTCTGGGTTATATATCAATTGGTTAGAATGTACGATTACAATATTTTAGATGAATTGTGTGAATAGGTTGCACTACGCTATTCGACCTCTCATAGTCCTTTGCGTAGATACATGAATGAACTTCCATGTCTGATTCTGATTGATTTAAATCTGATGTAAGAACCTGAATGAAATATCTATGTGATAAAGGGATCAAAGGATATCTCTCTCTATTAGTTAGAATATCCATTTGTTTTTTTATTTGAAACATCTATTTCCTTGTATAAATTTAAGGTTTTCCGTTAATTATTATTTTTTCTTTGTTTCATATTACGAATTGTGAGCCACAGTTGAAAATTTCTATTTTTTTGCAACAATTCCGCACTGAAGTTTTTCCGGATTACATTTGATACAAGTTGGCGTGTCCCAACAAGAATAATTAAATACTTCTGAACTTGAAATATAATATCAATTTTATTTTCCGTTAGTATGGTTTTGACTGGAAACAAACAGACCCAAAAAGAGACGGATAGGGATAGGAATTTGATTTGGAGAGTAGGGTTTACTGATTAGTTTTTACAAAATTCTTAGCATAGTATACAGTGATGTGGCTCTCTTACAAATTATACACATAACTTTCCCAAGAATTATTTGTATGTGACATTTATTAAGCTATATTAGCTTGTCCAAGAAATGTTTTTATTTTTTTCTATTTTTTTTATTTTTTTTAATTTTAAATTAGTATTCTAGAGTGTGAAACCCATAGGGGTTTCTACCATATCGCTATGGATAGGAAGTTAACAAAACGCCTAATATAAAAGGTAACCAAATTTACCACTTTTTGATAATGCTTTCTATAAAGTTGATTCCAAACAAATCATAACTTCCAGACGATGCCCAGAGAAGATTCAGGCTGTGTTGTCAAGACCGACAAAGAGATTGTTGATTTAACTAAAAACAACAAGCAAAATGATGATGGGAATGGTTCTAAAAGCAATGAGAAAATATATTCTGAGATAGATTATGAACTTAAAAATGATGTGGAATCAACTGAAACTAACCAATTGACCAAGAATCCTTTTAGATCCCAAGGTAGCTGAATATTACCATGACTTGTATAAATCTACCAACTATGAGAGTTACTCCGCATTTGACCCACAGTTTGAGTGGAGTGAACTGGAAGAGAAGGTTGTTATTCGTAAGATTAATTTCAGAGTCGCCTTGACTGCTTGTTTCTTATTTATCAGTTTACAAGTTTCGAGAGGTAATTTTGCTCAAGCAGTGCTGGATAATTTATTGAATGATCTTGGATTAACTACAAATGATTATAATACGGGTAATACAATCTTTACTGTGGCATTTCTTTTGGCAGAAATTCCTTCTCAGTTGATTTCAAAAGCTTTGGGACCAGATATCTTTATTCCAGTTCAGATATGCTCTTGGAGTATTGTCGCAATGTGTCAAGTTGCATTGAGTGGTAAGGCATCCTTCTATATTACACGTGCATTAATTGGTGCTTTAGAGGGAGGATTTATTGCTGATTTAGTGTTATGGCTAAGCTATTTTTTTACCAGCAAAGAGTTACCACTTCGGTTATCATGGTTCTGGACAACATTGGCTTTAGTACAAATCTGTACATCGTTGTTAGCATTTGGAATTTTAAGAATGAGGGGTATTGCTGGTATGGTTGGCTGGAGATGGTTGTTCTTGCTTGAAGGTATTTTTACACTTTTAATTGGTATTTCAGGTTTTTATCTTATGGTTCCATCAGCTGTACAAACTAAAAACTGGATGCATCCAAAAGGTTGGTTCACAGAACGTGAAGAAAAGATTGTTGTTAACAGGATCTTGCGTGATGATCCGACTAAAGGTTCCATGAACAATAGACAGGGTTTAACTGTTAAGCAATTAATCAAAAGTTTACATGATGTTGATATATTTCCTATATTGGCCATTGGTGTTATGGCATATATTGGTACTATGACATTTAGTTCCTATTTTGTGTTGCTCAATCGTCAGATGGGATTTTCAACTTTTGATACAAATCTCTTGATGATTCCTCCACAGGTTTTACATATAATTTTCTTATTGACGATAACATGGGCATCTGAGCATTTCAACGAACGTTGTTTTGTTGCATTAGTGCAACCAATCTATGCATCTATAATTATGGGAGTCATTAGATGGTGGCCAGGTAGTGGTGTCCAACAATGGCCAACATATGTCTTGAATATGTTGTATTCTGGTCAGCCATACATTCATGCCATCTGTGTTGCTTGGGTTTCAAGAAATTCCAATGGTGTCCGTACAAGATCCATCAGTTCAGCTTTATACAATATGGCAGTTCAAATAAGTAATATTGTTGGTCAGAATATTTACAGAAAAGATGACTTGCCTTTGTATAAGAGGGGTAATATGCAATTATTTTGCTTTAGTGTAGCAACTATTCCAATAATTTTGCTTACAAAGGCATACTATGTATACAAGAATAAGAAAAGGGATGAAATTTGGTCAGCAATGACCGAAGAAGAAAGGGAAGAATATAGGAAAAACACAAAAGACGACGGAACAAGAAGGTTGGATTTTAGATTTGCTCATTAGACATAATTAATGTGCCACAGTACAATATCATCCAATACCTAGAATCAGTTGTTTTCCTAGTTTATATTTAGATTGATTTAGATGTTCAGTTACGTAAATTATTTTGGTATAATATATGTACGAAATTGCAATAAAATTATCAATATAGATATAGAAACATTAAACTCAAAAAAGAAAGATACATTTTTCAATCCTCCAATTGAATTAATATACAGAGCCAATATTCTGTAGGAGATATATACCAATGTTTGCCAAACACTCTCTCCATTTTTATACTGAATACAGCGATCTATCTATACAAAAACAAAAAAAAACAACAACAACTTCAACTCCAAGATCCTTCCAATTCATCAAATCTTCGTCTTCCTGTCAGTCTTCTCTTACTGTAGTCATCATAATCTCTTCTCATATTTTCTCTCTTCAATCTTCTTAAGTTTCTCACACGTTCATTCTCTCTTCTTTCGATTTCACTTGATGTCAACGTTTCAACTAGTGGCTCCCAACGGTCATTTCCATTTTGAATACTACTTTCACTAAATATTCTTACCCCAAGTTCAAAAATTATACCCTTAACGAGGTGCAAATTATAGATTTCATTGTCAAAACTTCCATCGACAACTCGTTTTTCACTCTGATGATAACTTCATGTAATGCATGTGATACAGCATTTACAAATTCTAAGGGTAAACCCAAATCGCTTACCACTATTTTTGCAAACATCTCAGGAGTGACATCATTTTGATTCATATCCCATTCAAAACGATCTTGATACAAGTGTTTGTTTAAATTCACAGACAAATCGACTGTCACGTTGTATGGATCATCTGTAGGTAATGTTAGGTTAAAGGCATAAGAATACTCTTCGACCTGTTGATTAATGCTATCAGCAATTTGTGTAGCCATACTTGTTGGGAGTTCCAAATCATTACAAATGATTTCTGCAAATTCCAATGGCGTCACCACACTCTCATTCAAATTCCACATAAACGTGTCCACCAACTTCTGGTTTGAGTTCAAATTCTCAAGAGATATTTTGATTGGGATAAGTATCACTGGTTTCTCTACCAACTCTGGCAGTATTACATCTTGAGTTAAATTCTTGATGATTGGGGTGTTTTTAGCAAGTGAATACTTGTGAATCTCAGCTTGAACCCTATTGTCGGAATAATTGCGGTTACCAAATGTAGATGATGGAGAATCCTCAGTGTCAAAATCATCAGCAAAATCTTCAGAATAATTTATCTGTTGCACATGTCTTTTGGCTTGTCTTCCAGTAGGGGCAATGTTAAATAGTAAAGAATTCTCAGAATCATTCATTAATCTCTTCTTGTCGCAAGACCTTGAATACCCGTAGGTACTGCGCCATATGAGCCCATTTTTATTATAGTTCAATGATATTGGTTTCTACTTGGACAAGAAGAACAGACGGTTTTGTTTGTTGTGATGATTGTTGAAACATTTCACTTTGAACCGCGAAAACTTAATAAAGAAAAAAAAAAATATGAAACCAAAGATATTGTGCTTTGACACGACAATAAATAAAACATAAACAATTGAAAATAAAAAAATTCGAAATCAAATCTATTCGATATTTGACTAGCAAAATGTCAAAGAGCACAGACTCAACAAATATCCTAGTTGACTATTTAATTAAAAGACTGACTTTTGAGGACCAAATAACAATAAATGA